>VXBQ01012690.1:2214550-2277688 GCA_013400175.1 Phainopepla nitens
GGGGGCTCCCGGCTCCTGGGGAGCCCGTTCCCGGCGGGTCCCTGTTGGTCCCGTGGGTCCTGGCAGGAGCGAAGGGCGGTAGCCCAGCACTGCCCCTTTGTTCGAGGGAGGCTGCAGGGTAGGGTGGGCGAAAAAATCGCATTGAGGGTGTGGAAGGAGAGGGAAGAACAGTCGTGGGGTCGGGCTGCGGAAAGCATCTAGACCCTAACGCTCCTTAGGGTTGTTTTTTGTTGGTTTGAGGGGTTTTTTGGAGTTTTTTGGGGGGTTGGTTTTTTGGGTTTTTTTTTAAGAGGAATGAGGGTGGACCTGCATTTGGCGCATTCAAATTGAAGTTTTCACAATCATTCACCATCAATGTTGTGCACACGCAAATCCCACAAAATAAGGATGAAGTGCTCCCAAAACAATTAGTGCTCTCCCCCAATAAGCAAATCTTGTTCAAATTTTCATTTGTGCAGATTCTTATTATCACTTTTCATCGCATGGCACGAAGTTACACCAAACCCTCCTGAAAGCGATGCGTTACACCGAAGCATTTACCTGAATGCTGATGTTCCGCTCCCAAGGAACAATTGGTGTGGACTGAAAGCATTCTAACCGGGCTGTGGCACCCTTGGGAACAAGGCATGAGACAGATGTAGATGCAAAGAGAGGAGGGAAGTGAGGGCTGTGGGAGCCCGGCCAGCCCTGCAGTGCCGAGCACGCCGTCCCCTCCCCACTGCAGCAATCCGGTGATCAGTATTGATAATTTGTAGTCGGTCGGGGATTTAGCGCTGTAGAAGGCCTGTTAGGAATTCTGTCACAAGGGAGGGAAGGGCTCCTCAGCCTGGTGTTAATGATCTCGCAGCACACAAATGTAACGATTCCTGCGGTGAGGGTGATGCCAGGAATCATTAGGTTTACCAGAGACAGAGGGACTGTGTGGCGCCAGTTTGTCTGTTAATCCCTGGTTAACGAGCCGCCTAAACCAGCAATAAAAAGCCGTGCAGCCACTTAGCTCCAGTTTCCAAAAATATTAATTACAACAACATTCAATTAGAAAATCAAAGTTACTTTATCAAAATCATCTTCCATCTTTAAACTCATAAAGGTTAAAGGATTCTCCTCATCATTTCTTTAAACTATATTCTGCCTTGTTATAGTAATAAATAGACAAAATTTGTATCTAGACAGCCTATTAGAATGAGCCACTTTATTTGAAGAGTTACAACAGAGCAACAAATTTTATTTTCATGTGGAAAAATAGATGCATCCTCAGTGATGCACATTTCCAGTTAGGGCTAAGGGAGCTACATTTGTTCTGTACTCAAACTTTACCCCATAGAACACTGAAAGAACCACAGAGTGCCTGATTTTTTTTCCCTTGTTGAGCACCAGATTTTGCAAAGTGGCAATAAAGGCTAGGTCGTGCTACCAGTGGAGCCAGCAAAACATTTCTAATCAGCTTAATCCAGCCCACTATTATGTTTCTGGCCTTGGTCCAGCAAGGCACTTAATCAGGTGTCTGAGCATATGAATAGTCCTACTGACTTTGGACAGAAATCTTCACATAACTCAAGTTAGGCAGATGCTAAATACCTTGAGCAAACCTTTGTTCAGATTCTGCCATAGAAAGCAAAATTAAGCCTAATTTTCTATTCGGCTGTGTAAAATAAAAGGTTTTCAGGAAAAGCTCCTTTTACTTACAAAGGAATTTCAACATCTGCAAGAACTTCTGGAGATCATTACACTCTGAATGCCTGCAGGATTATTTTTTCTGTTTATTTTACTGAGTATATGAATGATGCATGCCACACAAGCATCTTTACTTGGGTTTTTTTTAAGTGTGTGGCTTTTTGAAATTCCATGTAACGTGACTGTCCAGAAATTCTGGGGTCATTTAAACTTCATCCTCCTCCTGACACCACCTTCCACATGCAATATGTATTGGATAAAGGGACTCCTTTATGCCTCAAGTTCCCAAGCAAACAGGACATTTGTTACATAAATCAGGGCCTTTGCAGGTAGGGTCACTACAGACCGGCCAGGCCACGTATCTGGTTTGATAAACGTACTTAGTGTAAGGTACATAGCTGGCAGTGTGAAGGTGAAGCTGTCTGTGATGCCACTGGAAAAGAGGCAGTGTTTGAAACCATTATTTCGTTGTTTAGTTGTGGGGTTTTTTTTAAAGATTATTTCTTATTCTGCTGTCTTCAGATAACCATCATACAGAAAATCTCAGGTCCAATTATTGTTCTGGTTTATTTTATAGGAAGTTGTTTCACAGAGATACATGGAGCATGTGTTAATAGTGTGTTACGGAAGTGTTTTAATGTCAGCTCCTTTTGAGATAGTCAGGAACGCTGCAAGGTGATAAATGGGTGGGATTGTGAGCATACAGGAATTCAGGCAGCCTCATGCTCCCTCTTTCACATATCTAAGACTGATTAAACCATTATAGAAGTGCTTTAGAGCTGCTCTTCTGCTTTGTCATTTGCATTTTAGTTATAAGCTCAGACCTCGATACTTGTCTTGATGGATGAAAGGCCACTGCTAAGTTTTTCTATTAACTGAGTACTAGATTATTGTTTTATCTGGTATGTAACATACATATGAAGTCATAAATAAGTGTATGGTTGTTGAGTTTAACTGGTTCAGTTATTTTAATAAGTAGTCTTTTTTGACTGCAAAGGGATAAGAATTCTGCCTCTGATCTGCCACTGCACTTAAACAATTGCTTTATCGTCAACAATTGCACGAGTAGTCATCTGAATATCAGTGGCAATGACAAGCTTCAAGTTAAACAACATATGGCTAAATGCCAGGATGAATTTGGACTGAACACGCTTCTTTCCCTATTATTCAATTTTTAGCTGAAGGTCTTATCCTTCCCCTTTTATAAATAAATGAACCCACGTCAGCTCTGAATTATTTCCAACTGTCAGAAAATTACATGTCTGTAAATAGGAAATTACTTTAGGAGAAGAACAAACATAGGCAAGAATCAGAAAGTTATTTATTGTATCATAATGTTGGCAGAAATGTGACTTGACTGAGATATCGCTATTCCAAATTCTTTGAAGAACTAGGAGAAGAAATCACAGAATATGCTGAATTGGAAGAGGCCCATCAGGGTCACTGGGTCCAACTCCTGACCCTGCACAGGACAATCCCCGAGAGTCACACCATGTGTGCCTGGGAGCACTGTCCAAACACTTCTTGAACTCTACCAGGCTGGTGCTGTGACCACTTCCCTGGGGAGCCTGTTCCAGTGCCCAAACACCCTGTGGGTGAAAAAATCTTTTCCTAATACTATTTTGATATGATAAGGAAACTGAAGTGATGACATTTGAGTTAGTTTATTTTTTCTGAGAACTTTTATTACTGAGCTAATATAATAATGTTGGTAAGTAAAATTCTCTAAAGAACCGAGGTTAACACCTATTCACATTCTTTTCTTGATTTTTAAAGACTAGATTACTCTTCCTGCTATTGAGAATTAAGGCAGGAATAGTTTTAAAAACAGTCCATATGGCTAAGGATTTATATTGCCTCATAGCAGTTCTTTACTTACCCTGTGAGGTGTACAGGCAGGAGGGATGGAACGTCATCTATTCCATTTTCTTATGGAAGATATCCCATAACACATTGAGGAAATAAAAATAAAATTCAGCAGCTTGAACACTTCCATAATGTTCTCTCACCTCCACCTCCATTACTGTCACCTCTTTGTCCCAATATAAGCTCTACTTAGACTGAAAACTTCCTGGTTTAATAATGTATTCTTGTAATTCATTCACATAGATTTTGTGAATTGGAATTTTCTTTAGTTTATTATTTAGGACTGGAAATTTTTTTACTTTTTTTATTGGTATTTGTCCTACAATAGATAGGATTATATAGGAATAGATAGATTGTCCTACAATACAATTTTGCAGATCTATTTTTTATTATATAAACTGTGTAATCTAACCTTATGGTTAGATTTATCTCAGTTGCCATTTATATTAATCTCTTTAGAAAAGAATTCTCCATTTTCAAATTAATAGCATTAATTTGAAAAAAAAACCTCATTAAAAAAGAGAGATGGGGCACTCACATCCAGCAATATATTTAGATAGTGTTTTAGCCTTCGAAGACTATGCAATATTAACAAATTAATTCTCCCAATTGCTTGCAGTGAGAAGTCAGCATTATTATGTGGTCTAAAACACAGAGAGCAGAAGGTTCCCATGACTGATCAGTCTGGGCAATACTCGATCTTTGCACCATTTTCATGTTGGTCTCATTTAACTACCTTATTAGTTCACAGACAAAAGAAACCAAGAGATGCTCAGCATCTCCTGAAAAACAAGCCCTAGGAGTCCTAAAATAGGCATCCAAAAATGGTGTCACATCACATAATTGATATAGTTGGAAAATTGACTCGCTAAAAGCTTTGCTAAAGCTGGGACAGCAAAAAAGCTGAACATAAGGGGCTGAGGGTGGCATCTGGCCCTGTGACCAGAGGGCAACACCACCACTGGAAGTGAATCCTCCAGCAAGCCTTCTTCACAGGCTGGCAAGAGAGAGTGTGAATTTGCCTTTCAGCTTAGAATATCAGGCTTCAAAACCCTTTATCCTGGCACTCTCAGTAGTTCTGCATAAGAGGAGGAGCAAATAGTACATCATGAAGCAGCAGTGCTTGCTCCTCTGCAGTAACTAACTTCAAAAAATCCACTGTCTGTTTTCCACCTTTATAAACAAAAACTATTGCCATCCTCAGGTGGTTTGTGGAGAACATGTCTTCAGCATTTCTCCATAAAATGGATGATAGATGAACCAACTTTGCAAATGAGCCTTGCCTCCCTGGAGCCAATGGAGGACAGCCACTGGCCTCAGCACAGTCAGCTGGTCTTTAGTCTATGGGGATGCAGAAACTGGCAGCTGATCTGGAGGAATGGCTGCTATTCACAATTCCTTCTAGGCTACACACAACCCTCACACTATTCTATGCATACAGTCTGAGGTGTTGCTGGTTTTCCTTGAGTTTAAAACTACTGTTGATCCCACTCAGAAGGGTGGGTCCCCACAGGGAATGTCAGCCAGCCATTCTAGCAGGGACAGGTATCTCAATCCTGCAAGGTGCTGGGTACCTATTCCTCTAGTTGCTCAGCACTCTTCAAAAATGGACAGAAATTGCTTTGGAGACCTGCATCCTGAGTAAAAAAAAATGGACTGATGCAGAAGTGCTGGCTTCTGGGAATACTTATGACATCACGTGTTTGACAAATACCAGCATACAAAGCTGATCTGAAATTATTTCATTTTCTCTCCCATTTATGTTTTTCCTTTTCCTGTCTGCTAATACATAATTTAGCCAATGAAGTGAATTTAAGCTATTTCTGCCAGGATGTGCAGTTAAACTGGTGCGCAGCATCTGCACAAAACATTAGAATTTGTTGAATATATTCAGAAATGCTATTTTTCTAAGTTATAGCTTCAAATCCAAGCAGTTCATAAATAAATTGTGATTTATGCATTAATTCTAATGCACAAAACCTATCACAGTTGTAGCAGTTAGTTTGTGGAGAAGCTGTGATCCTTCACAGACACAACCACAAAACAGGATTGTTGGGAGTTTTTCACCAATTTTGCCCAAGTAGATAGTTTAGTTCGGAGAGGAGACTGAGGATAGAGTTAGTGAAGCACCTGTGGTGAGATACAGGCATGGCTGTACCTCCACAGCACATAGGGAGAGGTCAGCACCTCTGGCTATGGTCAAGGGCTGCCCAGAGTGAATGTACTCATAATTCAGGGACCCAGAGGCAAATGCCGGAAGGAATGGTGACACTTCAGCTGTCTCTTGGACACTTCACACATAGCCTTAGAGGAGCCCCAGCTCAGTGTCTTCCATTGTGGTGGGTGGAGAAAAAGATGTGGCAGTGGGTGCACTCCTGCCCCCGAGCCAAACAGCAGGTGCTTGGCCTCCAGGTGTGGTGCTAGGATGTGGTGGCCCTTGTCCCTGTGTCCTCCCTCCCCACACAATACCAGAGCCACTGAGCTGTGTCTTCTTTCCACTCTCCCATGGGAAGAACATCATGCTAGAGAAAGTACAAGAGAGCACACAGGAGGGAGGATGGCCTACAGCTAGGAGCTGGGGATCCCAGGAGCATCACTTGATTTTGCATGATATGGCAAAATAGTCGTGGAAGCAGAAAATAGAACCTGAGTTCCTTTTGGTGTTAGTGAGGACACTTTGACTTGAGTGGAAATGTTGAGGGTTTGAGCCCAGCTCTGACATTTCCCAGTCAAAGGTGTCACTGTAGGCAGTTGCTCCAGGGGGCAGGAGTAAGACAGCCAGCAATGTTCCTCCTCGGCTGCATTTTAAAAGAAAACTGTGGCTTGCTCCTCTGTCTATGAAGAACCCTGTGCTACCAATGTATGTGTGCCACATGCTCCTGGGAAATAGGCTACACAGATTTCTTCAGAGGACTGGCTGTGAGCTCAAAGAACACGCAATTCCCAGTGTTAGTGACTTAAACATTTCAAGTCTGAGCTATCCTTGCTTGTCCAAAATTTAGCACCCTACAATGTACACCAATTTAAAGAGTATAGATTGTGTTTCTCTGTATTCTCTTGACCTCTCCTCATCTGGGTGGGAATTTCTAGGATCCAGATTTTTGATTTAGAAAACCTGAGCTTTCTTAAGCATCATTTTAGGCACCTAGTTCCATTATTGGATTTGAAGATTAATCATTTTATGACCTGACTTTCTCCTCTTTAAGAGTGGAATAATCTTGGGTACTTACCTCAGAGCTGGGATGTGAGGTTATGTTTCATACAGCATGGAAATGTGTAATCATGCTCTGATGTTATAGAAGTTGCCAAAATCCCTACTGATCAGATTAAGAAACAGAGCAACTTACCTGCTAAAGCTGTATTAGCATTCTATGCTATTGAGGTACCTTTTTATAATCCTTAGGGAATTTCTTAGGTAAGGAAAAAATAATTAGGTGTGTATTTTATGCTGCTGAAGGCATAGAGTTCTACAAATTGAGAATTTACCCTAAGCTAAGGTACACTTTACCTGAAGGTAAATGAAGTATCTTCAAATGCTTAAGGTTTTTACATTTAAATATATTCACTAGTCACAAAGTAACCGTAACTTTTGATCTTGAGGCTATTTTTGATGCTTTCAAAATTACTGAAAATATAAATTGTCCTTTTGGACTAAGATTTCTGATATATACATATTCAAAGTCATCCTCTATTTTCCAGTAGGATGACTCTGGATATCATTCCATTGGCAGAGCTCCCTGAAGTGACTAATATCATCATGGTTATTATTTTTATTTTTTCAAAAGACTGTGGAGACCATAGCCATGTCAAAGATGCACAAAAATTTCTTAGCAACATTGCTATATGGAAGTGTCACAAAAATTACCTTTTTTGGTTTTACGAGTATTTTTGTACTGCAAATCCTCCAGTTACCTGAATGGAGTTGTAAGAAATGCTTCATATACCTAGGAAATCTTAGAACAAATGCATGAATCAATATCCATAATTTTTCAAGGATATTTTTGGAAGTGAAATTCACTTCTGTAACCCATTTTATTAGTCTATTAACTATTTTGATATATTTGTTGCTTGCTGAAAAGAAAGGATAGCTGATGTCAAGTCATGTTTATATCACTTGAATATACCTTCTTTGTCTCCAGGTACTGGTGTTTATTATGTAGATGTAATACAAAAAGCTATTTCTAAGCTGATCTCTTTTCTATGTGCTCAGGTATTTTTTGATGCTGTCAAGACTGCAGTTAGGGGCCTTTCAATATTACGTGCTGTAGGTAGGAATGAAGCCCTGATTCCTGATTTAAAAACCTAAACATTTAATATTTGTCAACAAACCACTTGTTCTCAAGACAGATCACTTCTTGGTGGGAAATGATGTTTTAAGTCTAAATATCATCATTTTCCAAGTAAAATATCAATAATGACTTCCTAAGAAAAGTAATAGTAAGGTATTTACTTTAAGCTGCATTGACAATTCAAGTTACTCCATTCTGAAGTGCATTCACTTTTTTTTTTTGCAGTGAAACATTAAGAAAGTTTCATATTGCATTTGATTAACAGTGTAAATTATTTCACCTTCTTGTTGTGAGAGACCTCAAAAACAGGAATAAACATGCCAGAGGTATTTCAAGTCCTCTGAAAAATTGTAATTACCAGTTTGTATAGTTTACCAGTGCTGTTCTAGAGGTCTCATCTCTGCTGGCATCCTGGTTTCTGCACAAAGGTGTGAATGGGTCTGTCAAGGGTAAAAATTGCAATAAGAACAAATACTGAACCCATGCAGCAAGATGAAGGCATTTAGAAAAGCAAACACATAATCTACGATACAAAGGTTGCAAAATTATGTTTAGTACACTTCTATGTAGTTATACAAGTAGAATTTCCAAGATTAAAAAAAATTAATAAAAGTATTGTGGAAACAGAATGTTATATCAGATGGACCCCAGTCTGTCCCTGAACTGTGATTCTACAATTTTTATAGTCTTTTAATGTCATTTGCATGTCGGGGGAAGTCTGAGACAGCAGTTAGGAAAATTTCTATTCAAGATGACTCTCAATGTTCTTGTGGACAATCTACCATCCTAATCAGTTTCCCATCTACTCCATTCCCATGACCTACTGATTTCCAGTGTCATCCATTTCCTTGGTACCCTTTCCCTGATTTTCTCAACCTGGTTTCATTTTCCAGTCAGTCAAGTGTTAGCCTCATTCTTGATCCAGTTTCAGTCATCCTATTCCTTGACTGAATTTACCTGCTTGGTTTTCCTTCTTTTTTTTTTTTTAAATTTATCTGCTTTTTGGCAATTACTTCCACTATGCAGATTCAGCTCTCTTCTCTTCACACAGCCTCTTCATTCCCTTCAGTCCTTCACACTTCTGTGAAGTCAAAAGGGGAGGCATTGAGACCACAGGATAGTTGTTTCCTCTTTTTTTTCCAGTTTCCAGTGCTCCTCTGGTCCATAACATCATTCTCAGCCCACATGGAATCAGAATCCAGCACAAAGTGGCTTGAGAGAAGCTGGCTGTAAAGCTTGGATTTGTATCTCTCAGACAAGGCTGAAGGCTGAAATCTGATATTTCACTGATTTATTCCATGGCCAAGCCTGGGCAGATTTTTCAAATGAAGAATGATTCCCTGGCACAAAGCCTTTCAAACAAGTGCAATAAGCACTTGCTTAGTTTACCCACATGCATGTATTTTTCCCTAGTCATCTTCACAGAAATAGTGAAGTGTTTTTAGCCAAAGGCTTCTCCAAAATTCAGCAAGAAACAACCTTCCAGCCAAGAAAACTGTAGACCAAATTGTAGTTCTAGTGGAAGGACATATTTTCTAATGCAGTGGAAGAAACAAAGCAGCACAACATGGAAAATAATAATGGCTGATGGTGTTGCACATTTAAGTGGCTAAGATGTGCAAAGGCCAAGAACACCAGTCTTGACAGAATTAGATACTAAACTAGTGGAAATCTATGGGTGAAGTAGACTCATGTTGATTTATATCTCATGAACCTATTTTTCCCCCTTTAAATCTCCAAAAGCATCAACTCAGGAGGGAAACATCTCCTTTATTATTTTTTTAAAAATCATATAAGAGCCAGCTGCACTAAAAAAACAGAAGAATTTTGTTATTCAGAAAAAGAAACTTTTTTTTATACTAGGAAAAGAACTTGATCCTATAATGAAAGAAATGGAATATGCTGTTACAAATTGACATTTGGGGATATCCAACTCCTGCTGCTTTTAGAACATATTAAAAATTCGATGGACAATCCAACTCTGGAATTTTGATATGTCTGTTATAAAGGACAGGCTGAACAACAAAGAAGTTCTGATTTGCCTTTAATGACAGATAGTTGATGCTGGTGCACAGTCCCCTGAAAATCTCGCTATTGCAGGATCATTTTTTTTTATTCTAAATGAGACAAACACCCTTACACCAACAATCAGTGGAGCATCTCTGCAGGGATCAGCTCCTCATGTGGTTAATTTAGTAGCAGAGAAGCATCTCTGAATTCATCAAGATTTTCTTCTAAATGGAGGCTGGTATTGCAGAAAAACTAGAGAGACACAGACAGAGACAAGTAGCTGCAGAGAGAGACATAGACTGACAGAGCAAATGTACTCTAGAAATTTTCAGTAATATTTCAGGATGGGAAAAATACTACTAAATTGAAAAACAGTAAAAAAGACGGAAGGAGAAGAGAAAGATGAAAAAGAGATGTGGGTCATGAAAGACTTAATTGGGAGCAGTCACATTCCCGCAAGTCCATATAAATTGTTATAGCATAGACATTTATGCATTAGTTTTACATCTTGAAAAATCAAAATGCTTCTATTATGCAAATCTGAGCAAAGCTACTTAAAACACAGGTCACTTCACTGCAAGCAGTGGCTCTTGTTCTAGTTTTATTGTAGCATCAATTGTAATAAAAGTATCCCACCAGCAAATGTTTCCTCTCAGCCAATTTAATCAATCCTTAATAATATACTAATTTCTTGGCACCATCAGTATGGTTTCCAAGAAGTGGCATCATTCTTAATCTTTTTTTCATGTTAATTTTATACATCTTCTGGTTAGCATACTCAATATTTGTAATCTATGCAAAACCATGATAGATTTTATATGCTGTTGAGAGGTATCATTATTTTCATTGTGGAAGCAATCAAATGTTTGCATATATGCATAAAGTCATGGCAGGATACAATAGCAGAAGTATAAATCTGGTAATTAGTAGTAATAACTGCATAGATTGTTTAGGTAAAGATCACATAGAAAACCCTGAAAGCCACAGAGAGAGAGATGTGTGTCATATGGAAGGGTTTGGTTCTGTCGTTTCATTAATTTGAGCACATAATACAGTGTTCCTTAAGCCATCTATTTGCCCAGTCATGCCTCACCTTCCTGATAGCCCTCCACGGGGCTTTCAGCTGTTCCTCCATGTCACTCTTAAACTGGGGATCCAAGGCTGGATGTAGTACCTCAGGTGCAGCTCCACAGCACCAAACACCTTCAAACAATGCTGAACCCAAACCTTCCTGCTGATTCACACACACCTCTGCTTCTTTTCCCTGTCTTCCAAACCTGGACATTTAAAAGAAAGATTGAAGAAATAACAGCAAAATAAACCAAACCCAAACTCTCCCTTGTGAGACTTTTGGAGCCAACCTACACATGCTGAATTTATTTCTGCCAATTTATTTTTTTTAAAAAAGTCACTTCCCCAGTATCCATTCCTATTTTGGTTCTTACACTTCATCCTTCATCATTGACAGTTATGGGTTTAGGAACCCATCATCCGAAACCTCACTTTGGCATTTGTACTTTTTTTGGACTGTGGAGAAGACTAACAGAAAATTATCCTATCCCTTTCAATGTGGCAAAAAATAGATTTCCACACTAGCCCCAGTTTCTGGATTTGGTGACCTGCCAAAAGATACTTCTCCTAGTCATTCTGCTGCCCACTTGTTAGCAGAAAACACCAAGTGAAAAGATGAGTTTTACAGAATCTGCTTTGTATCAACATGGCTGGGGAGGGAGTTGCTGTCATTTTTGCTTACTCTGTCCTGTGCTTTCAAAGTCCTTCAAAACCTGAAGACATTATTTTTGAATCAAAAGACTTCTCCAAAGATAAACCTGCCTTTGATAGGTTTCCTACATAGGGAGACTATTTTAAATTAGGGATTACATTTCTCTAAACCCAGAAATTTAGTCCTTTGTAATTAAATACAGCCCCTTACTCCCACGTATACCCCACTGAGTAGACGTAAAATTGTATAAAAACATTTACATTCCAATAGTCTTTGTTATGAAAAGGGGGAATTAGGCCATACAACATAAAGCGTCGGAGTAACACAGTTTCCATTATCACACCTCCTTGGGTTTAAAGCAAAATCTTCCAAAATTATGAGTATGTTGACAGGCAAAATCTAATATCAAACAGTTTTATATGGAAACTCAGAAGTTATTTACTAGGAGCTTATTTTGTTCTGGCATTCAAATTTAAAATACTACTGTTAATTAACACAATTATAATGTGTGTTCCATTGTACTGTTGCAAGGATTGGAATTCTTCCTTTGTAAGTAATCTACTTATATGTGTCATTTGCAATTGTGTGCAGAAAGCAAACTTTATAAATAAAATGCCTTTTTTCAAACAGATGAGACATTCTTACTTTAAAATGTCCCACAAAATTAACATTCCATTCAAAACCCAAAAGTAAATGGGATTTTCCAGTCTGCCTCCTTTCATTGTCTTTTGCATTTTGACATTTAGTCGGTAGTCATGGCAGCAAGTAAGAATGATTGTGTAGCATTAAGATGCAGTTACACATATTTGGCTTTGGGTTAAGTACATTAAATACATGGGAATTGCTCAAAATCAGCCAATAAACTTACACGAATAAAGCTTTATATACCTATATACATATGTACATACACAAATATACTTTTCTTTGTATAGACATATATATAAACTAACTAATTAATGATTATATGTGTTTGGTCTTCAGACCCTATAAAATGTGTTTCCTCATCTATATGGAATGATTAGTTTTGAAAGATGCTATCTACAGCCCTCATAGAAGCATATTTTCTCTTAAATGGATTCTCCTGGTATTTATGGTGTGAAAATAACTGAAGTAGGTTTTGCACTCAGTGCAATGACTCAACAAGCAAGGAATGCATTTAATTACTGGAATGCAAAGACTGAGAGTCCAACCCTACAAGAAATTGTTATTGCATTTATATCATATCATACAAACACAAATTTCTACTTAGCTGATTGTCCTACTTCTTTTTTTTTCTTTTTGTCTAGAGGGAAAAAAAGAAAAATAAGGTACCTTGCAATTTATTTGACTTATTGTTCTGAGCCTCAAGACACAACTAAATAATATTTTTGCCTTCATCAGTTCAAAGCAAAATTTTGAAAATACTGGAAGATATTAAAGGTGTCTGTACTTTGGAATGGCACAGGTTAATGAAGGTTGTGTTTAAAAAACCTATATGAGTTATAAAAATGTCATATTTTAAATCAGAGCTACAGTTCTGTTAAAACCATGTGCATATCTGAGCCAGAAAAATGGCAAGAACCAGCCTGTCTGTTAATGGAAACTGTCACTGTAGCAATCTATCTCTGTTCCCTTGACTGAGGTACTCCACAACAGCTGAATGATGAAAACAGAAAAAGTTGAATTCCTTACCTGTTCCTTCTCAATTGCTTGCTTTTCCTGAACCATTTTGGGCCATTCCTTTCCTTGATGCTGTATCAGTGGCTTGCTTTCAAAACATGTGCATAGTCCTGCTAAAATTTGCTTTCTGGAGAAGCTCAGTATGAACAATTTGACTGTAATCTCAGCGCAGAGGTGAGGGGAGGGATTTCATCATGTAATCCCAGGTACAGGTCCAGAAAGGATCCACTGTGTCCAGATTAAAAAAAACAGTAGCAGAACTATTTCCATCGTGAAGACTGGCAATATGCAAGATTGTGTCATTATCATCCAAGCATGACAAAAAAACAGATGGCTTGGAATAAAATGGTACTCAGTGTCAAGTGTCAGTGGGTGATGCATGGCCCAGTGATGCACGACCAGGAAGTGTTTGTCAAGCCAACATAAAGGGGTAAGGGTGATGCAAATTTAAGTCAGTGGAAGCCTCTGAAGACATCACCAGGAAAAACTAAATAAATTTCACTGTTCCAAACACACATGGATGACAGTGAGATTCAGATAAATAAAAGTAATACTGATGCCTGGAAAGGCTGACCTGGAAACAGAGACTAGGTAGAATAAAAGGATAAAAGGTATTTATTGAAAGGATACATCTTGGGCAGTGCAGGAGCCCCACTGGGCTACACCCACGTCAAATCCACAAATGGTCACAAAAATGGACGATCGGTCACAAGGCTTCACACTTCTATAGGTTTTGGTCCATTAGCATATTGGAGTCAATTGTCCAATTATAGCTTCAGGTTATGAAGCTCCATCCTCCTTGCTCTCTCTCTTTCTTCACTGTTTGCACTCTTGGGCCTAAAATTTGTCCTTGGTCCCCAGCTAGAAAGAAATTGTTTTGTCTACCTACTCTGTGAAGAGAACTTACCAACTCCTTAATATGAAGCCCAGACCTACATACTAAAACAGCACAGAATCCAAAAAATATAAAAAGCTGAAACTTAAGGCATCAATGCTGGCAGCCAGCTCTCTCACAGCCTGCTCTAGTAACCCAGTCTCACTGTGCTGGAACAGAACCTGTAGTGTGATTCATACCTTGGGAAAATGCTGTTTGATCATAGTAGGCTGTGTGACTAAAGCGTTGCCATTCCATTTCATCACATTCGATTTGCATCCTCCCTCAAGGAGCTGTTTCACCCAGCCAGGACCTGTATTGCCTGCAGCACTTATACAGAGGTGTCACTTACACAGAATTCAGGAGAGCTCTGTTCCCCAGGAAGACTTCCTACAGAACAGGTCTGTGACCCAAGGCATTTTTTTTTCATGTCTGGGTCATTTCTTCCCCCAGGATCCCTTGCCTTTCCCACACCATAAGGCCTTTGGCGTAGGGTGTTTGCATCTGACACATTTTTACAGAAAGTAGCACAGATCTCAGCTGGGCCCCCGCAGACTCCCACAAAGCCATGACAAGATGACCTTTAGAGCATAGTGGGAGGTAGCAGCCATCCCTGATAGCCTTGTCCTGGCTGTTCTGCTGGGTTCTCTGCTTGAGGCACCAGGGGAGATTGGAGTGCTCAACACAAGGACTCGAAATTTCACTTCCCACCAGTGTTGGTTCAGCACCAAGCTGCAGACGTGCTGCTGCTGTGGTGGCTGAAGCCTGTATGCTGGTGAGGGAAAGTGGGCTGCTTGCAGGCTTGGCAGCTTCCAACCTATAACTCAGTTCTTCCCACCCTACACTTAGAAAGACTCTGAAGAAGTTCCAGCTCCTTTACATGTCCTTCCCTGGTGCTTCAGCCACCAGCGTGGCCCCAGAACCAAGCCAAGCACCACAGGACACAGTTTGGCTCAGGGAGCTCCTGAGCACTACACGTCCACTTCTGAGGGAAGGATCAGCAGTCTGGGGCTGTTCTATTGCAGGGAAGTCCTGAAGCAAACTCCACTATGCTGATGTTACAGAAGGCAAGTACAGTTGGTAGCCCCCATCTCAGGAATGCTCAGACAAAATAACCTGCATACAGCAAGGCTGGGGTGGTTCTGTTGAGAAGAGTCTTTGAAAATCATTCTGCCTCCCTGGCCTTCAGACATGTACATCAGGACTCCTGAAAACACTGATTTTTAGCCTGCAAGTAGATAGACATCATGGTTCAGTGGTGCCTACGAGGAGGGATCTTCAAAGCCATATTAATGGAAATTTTGGGGTGAAATATCTGGCTTTTTAAGCCATTTTATCGGTAACGTGTCTCAGAAGTGTAAAAGAGATTAACGTCTTTGTGCCCTGGTGATAGGGTATGTCACAACCCTTCAGGCATACAATGCAAAGGAAATACATTACACACCATGAGCACTAAATCATGGTAGGCTAATCCACCCATTCAAAGATTCTAGAGCTCAAGATTCTGTTTCTTAAATCATTCATATAAGATTCTAAGTGATAAATCAGGAGATAGGGATTTTCTTGAGAACCGGAAAATTAGTGATAGACTCCAACCCGGAACAATACATGGAGAATCCCTACTGCTACTCTCAGCTAAAGTAAAACAGATTTTTCTGTAAGGCATGGCAGAACCAAGCTTGCTACAATGCCAATCAAAAGAAACTGTTTGCCCCAGGTGCACGTATGTACCAAACCAATAAGAGTTCTCCAGCAGGTAGGGTGAGCCAAATTAGGAAGGTTACTTCCTCCTGCTCTTGCTGCTTTCCTCCTGGTGTTTGTTGAAAACCTGTTCACTTTTTCCATCCAGTCCACATTCAGGAAAATTATTTTGGTTCAAATTATTCCATAGCTGAATTTCCAGAGTCTTTTTTTGCTTCCAATGAATACCGGAGACAGTGGATAGCAGAATGGTTCCTGGGTGGGGCTGCCTTAAAAATTTTCAAATTTTGATGTTTGTTTGATTTTGATGACTTTCACACTTAGGTGCTAATCAGAAACTACCTGTGTCTCTGATGGCCTCTCATGAAGGGAGGGGTAAGGTCAGCATCTTAAACATCAGTATCCTGAAAAATCATCAAAATAACAGGGTTTGAACTTCTGACTTCACAAAAACTGAACAGTTCGGTTCAGTTAACGAGCAGGAAATAAAGCTGTCTTAGGACTAGTGTAGCCTTTAAGTTCATCCTCCACTCTTCATCCTCCCTGTTGTTTTCAAAGTCTGTTTTAGTAACTTACATTCTTTCCTACACTGAAAGCTCTATGGGAAGAAAACTGGGAGAAGGCAGATGGGATGCAGATGGGATGTCCTTAAAGAAGGCTGTGTTTTCCCCTTGCAAGAAAAAAAATCTCTGGAATTTTTATTTTCACCTTGGTTGAAGTTCTCTCAAGTGCAAACAAATTTCAAGAGGGCCACAGTCTTCTATATTAGTACTGGCTCCTTTGCCTTCCCCTCAGTCCCAGGGACTTTTGGAACTGAACTGCCGAGGGTTTCCTCATGCCGGCGTGCTGCATGGGCTCTGCAAAGGGGTGGCTCAGAAGAGAGTGCAGCATCTGGCTCTGCCACTGCTATGGACCAGGCTCTGCAGAGCTGGGGAAGGAGGAGCTAACCATGGCTTTCCTGTCTCATCTTCCCATGTTTCCACCAGCATGCAGTGTGGTGAGGCTGTGGGACCCCAAGTGCACCAACAGGCTCTGAACAGGCACGTGTCTGCTGTACTCCTTCCACACTGGAAGGAAATGTGTGTGTTTTCATTTCAGTGACTAGAAAGCACAATGTGACTATGACAAAGGATCTGCATCAGTGTTTGTTTTGAGTAATCATGACAAAGTTGTTGTTTTTTCAAATTTAAAAAACCCCTTGCATCAAAATCTCATTTTGGAAATGGGTTTGCATTAGCTCAACAAAAAAGTCCCATTAACTCATGTTGCAGATGTCTGTAATAGTCAGGGTTCAGTAAATGGATTTTCTCATTGTTTCAGCAGTGAAAATTTCATTGAAATAATACAAAATAGTAGCTTTACATCTTAGCATTCTGATATCATAAAGTGAGCAAAGACATTTGACTCTAACCACAGAGTAAGTAAAAACCAAAGACATGGTACCTGAAATAGTCCAAAAAGCCATAGTCATGATCAGTGATAGATTAGGTTGTAAAATTAGGAGTAATTTTTAGTGAGACTTGTGCCACTCTCCAATCTGAATGTTTTCATGCATTTGTATCCTTGCACTAGAGGTTCAAGAAAACCATTACTGGATAGGAGGCTGAAGGTCAGATCTGTTGCTTTGTTGCTTCTTTTTTTTTTTTTTTTTTTTATGTGTTTGTGTGTGTGTATTTTGAAGAAGTGATGCTACAGTGATCCCTGATTTCACGGTCACTCTGTGCTTTTATGGATGACACTAATGCTTTATTCCTTCCCAAACCATTTTAAAGACTTTTTATAAAAGGATCTCATGTTGGAGAGAATAAAATTGATGGTATTTCTGCCAAAACCCAGGAACATTTATGAAGGTTATAGAAATCAATGCCTAAAACTAGTTCTTCAAACTCCCACTTGCCACAAAGGTAGATTAGAGCTGTCACAAGTTCTTCATTTCTCATTTTCTGGGCATATTGTAGGAAATTCAAGAATCACAGTTGACAGAGGAAACTCACTGGTTAACTCTCTTTTTTTTCTTGTTTTCTGTTTCTTGTTACTTTTTCATAGTACCTGCTTATTCTATTGTCTAGATATAGAAACTTCAAAAAAATCAGGGGCAGGGGACATAACCAAAACTCTATTCTCATCTCTATCTGAAACTGCATTGCAGTATATTAAGAATGAAATTTTAAAGACTTGGTCCCAAGAAATGGCCCCAGGTGAGTGGGAATCCTGTGCCACCTTTCCCTACAGTGAAGCAGGTGAGCACTGTCGGGCATTAAAGAGTCTCTAAGCTGTAAAGCAACTTTATTTCTGTTGGGGAAACTGGAAATGCACACATGTACGTAAGGTTGTGAGATGGACTCAACCTAATACTCTGGTGAGCAGTGTTTTGCATGCAGGGTGTAACAAAATAAGCCACACCTATGTGAACCACCAAAATGAGATGTCACTCATGGCTGAGCATAATGGATGGGTAAGATACATTTACTGCAGGGGCTTTTCCTTCATTCTCTCCATCACTAGAGACTCCATAAGCCTATAAACATCCTTAGGTATCCTGACAGTGAAGATAGATTTGCTGGTCTTAAGACAACCTAATTTGTTTAACTTAAGATATCTGAATGGGATCATCCTTCTCTGTAGTGCTAATCTCTCCCTTGACTAAAAATTAAGCTTTCATGATTTCTGCAAAGTAGCTCTCTTAAATAATGGCCAGCATTAATTAAAGCGAGTCCCAGGCTGAAAGATCTCAAACATGCCAAAAACTAAATGATACCTAGAATCCATACTACTCGTGCCCCATCTTGAATTTTAATTCTCCCGGTCCCATGTCCTTGTCCCAGTACTAGCCCACCACTTTAGCAGCACTCATCATGTAACTTTCTTCAAACACACCCCCCTCAGCTATGGGGAAACAACACAGTTGGGATTATATAATCATCTTGTTTGGCAAAAAAAAATGCAGCACATTACTAAAATGGATTAGTTTAAAAAAATCGTGAATTACTGGTCAACAGGGTGTGGCTGTTGGTGTTCACAAAATTGTATGACTTAAAGCACTGCCTTGACAAACCAAAAGCTCTAGCACTCCAGAGGGAGCATAACCAAAATGACATTTGTAACAAACCAGAATGTCAATAACATCCATCAGAAATCCATATGAAGGATGCATGTGATAGGTCTTCTCTACCTGCGTTTCATGCTTAATCTTACATCTTAATGCTGCAGTGTCTTCCAGAGGAGAAAACCAAGCAGAATTTCAGTTCAGTCTCAGAAAGGCAACTGTCACACAGGCTCCTGGCAAGGGAGCACAGGGCTTAGCTGTGTTATGGGTTGCACATTCTGACCATGGGCCATGTGCCAGTTTCTTTTTCCTTCCAGGTGTGCAGAACTTCAAGAACTAGTTGGCAAGTGGTACTTGAAATGTCAAAATGCAGTAACATTACAAATTAATGTACATGATGTATACGTATTAATATATGTGATTAATATATATGCATATCAATGTATGTATAAAATGCATTTCTTATATGTGGACTTGATTCAATAAGGCAAAAATAATCAACACATTTGCCTTCATCAGATGTTAATTATAAGTAACATTTATACTTTTCTCTCTCCCTTCATGTGTTAAAAATAGTCTTGCTTATGAATAATGGTCTCTGCTGTGACACAGCAATCTGTCTGAGCTGTGCTTTGCCAGGGAACAAAATGTGACCCAAATTGCCCATGGCCTGTCAGTCAGGACAGATTTTCATTTTACAGTGTAAACTGTAAAATATTCCTTATGGCTATTGGATAATAGATGAGAACAGACAGGAAGGGTTTAGCAGTGCTTTCCTTAACCTTCCTATTTCTCCCAGCAGTAAATAAGTGGTTGCTGACTTCTAATGGCAGCCATAGCACTCTGCCTTAGCAGCTTCAGCTTCATTCATTGGGCAAGTGAGTTGCAGGACTGGCAACAGACTACTTTCCTGTCATTAGCAGAGGAATATTGGATATATCTGAATAACCATATTATTTGAGATCAGGAGAGCACTTTCAAAGAGGATCGTCAAAACACCCCAGCTGACCACGCTTTGGTTCACACATCAGAGCAATCTGGGAGCACAAATGAGTTTAGCTGATTGAAACTGGAAGGTGTGCATTAGCAGTATATCTAGCATGCCCCAGGCTCTAATGGTTGTTCAGACCATGGGACCAGACTAACCTAAAGAAAAGATCCCCAAAATTATACAACATGGGCAAGGAATCCTTAGAATTGTTTCCCTCCAGAGGTCCAGTCCTGCTGTCCTTCCCTTCTTGCTCATGCAGCTGTAGAACTGGAGCCCTTAAAAGGCCTCTGAAGATCTTACCCAGATGAGCAAGTAGAGCCCACAAAGGAAGAGCATGGATGTTCACCCAACAGAGGGAGTAGTTTCACAGTTTCTAAATACAGCTGTTGAAAATAATTCCAGAAGTTTGGGAAAAGGGTGAGGCCGGCTTAAAACAGTAATATTAAGGTACATTTAGGACTTATTCAGGAAAAAAAAATCATGCATCCTTGAGTTTCAAAGCCATCTGAGTTAATTCTTTTCTAAAGCTGTCAAAGATTTAGGGGCATTTGATAGTTTTTCTAAGGCTTTCTCTGCAACTCTGAATATGAGAAGTCTATTCATAAAAGGTAGATGGGATTCTGGAATAATCACACAGTTTCAGAATTTAAGACCAATGAATACTAGTATATTCACAGCAAAACTACAAGAAATACTGATTCTCTTCTAGTTTTAGCAAAAATCGGTGTTCTTAATGCATATAAACATTTAGATCTTACTGCATATAACTAAAAAGATTCTCTTGCCATCTTTTGTCAACATTATTCTTGCCTACCAATTTCCCTATCAAAGCTTTTGTAGTATTACGATTACCATCATTTACTCTCCTTCATTTGACTTGCACAGTTAATGGAATGATATGTAGCCTACATGATGGCACAAGGAGGGATATAATTAGCAAGCCAGTGGAAACATATTTGGAAAATAAAATTCATTGCAATGACTGCTTGTCTTCAAGGGTTTTGAAAAGCTCCACTAAAAGGCAGGTAAATATTGTGCCTCTTTCAGGTTATACAAGGGGTCCTGTGCAGATTGCACAAATGCTCTGCTCTTGTCTGGTCTATGTGTGCTCCTTTCTTAACAGAAAAACTTCTCGAGATGACAGGCTTCCATTGCTAAAACACTAGCCCTTGGGATTTGGAAAAGTACAGTTACCTCCCTGCCTAACCTGTGTGACGTGGGCCAGCCACTTTAATCAGACCACCAGCTGGACTAACATTACTGCTTTCAGCTTTTTAATATGTTTTAAGGAAATGTTTAAGAGCTGAACAAAGCAGCTCCTGCTACTCAGAGCTAAGCCTGATCAAGGGGGACATATCACAATGTTGATGCTGGACATCAGAGGAGGTGTGTGCCTCTTCAGGTCCTTTGACACCCTCAGCCCTTAAGTCTACAACAGGAAAACCAGTGTTTGCCACCATGGAAGGTTGTTTGGTTCCCAGGGCTGCAGAAGGTTCCAAAACTTTTGTCAGTATTCAAGCCAAGTTCCAGTTATGGTTGAAGGAGTCTCTAGGGCAAGTGCAGACTAAATCAATACCACAAAAAGAAAAAAAAAGTAATTCTTGTGAAGGATGGAAAGTCATCCTAATTCTGCCAGTGGCCAGAATGAACTAAGACAATGATTTTGCCAGCATGCTTTTGGTGCAGCTATTGCCCTGAAAGAAAGAGAGCTGAGCATGTTCTTATCTTTCTCCTGCTGTGTTTTGCAGATGGCAAGCTGGGGGAAAAAAAAACCACCTTTCTCTAATCGTTTTAAATGCTGTTAGGAAACAAAACATATTCAATGTCAAACAAAGATAAAAAATATTAACAAAGGCCCCAAAAGGCAAGATTCCTAGGTTGCTGCTTTGTATGCCTTTTTATTCAAAGATATTTCAAGGTATACATTTTGGCTGTGATTCAGCAGATCTTGTACAAGATTCTGCTTGTATCATCAATGACCATGTCTTTTACACTCAACCCAGTGTCCATTTTCTCTGGGTTTAGCAACCTGCCAGGGTTGGATGTGCACCCACTCCACAACCTTGCTGCTGGGAAGTGGTATAGGCAGCTGGCTGGGCAAGCCCTCCTCAAGGAAAAGCCACACATGTGTGTTTGTTGGATGGAGGTCTAAGTGAACAATTCATTATGTTTATCATTATTCATAATTCAGCATACATGAGATGGACATAGTTTTTCTCTTCAGAAAATTTTCGAGTTACTCTTTGCAAGTTGGAACTTAGGTTTCAAATCAAAATTCTGTCAAGATCAAGTTTCCGTGACAGCCTAAGTTCACAGAAAGCAAAGTCTTCACTATACTCTTAATCTCAAATCCTGTCCTTTACCAATGGCTTCTGAAAAGCTATATCTCCTTAGGTGAGTTAGTCAAGGTACATGATTAGAGGCCCTTGTGCAAAGCTTAATTAAATTAAGTAATCCTTTACTGGCAGCTGAAATTTTTTTTCTTAAACCATGGATTATTCAAATACCAGCATACTGACCAGCACCCAAAGGCTCTCAAGCCCTCAACAATCTCAGGTTTCGTTCTGTGTAGGAAAAGCAAAATCGAAAACCACAAGAGCATCCATGAGAGAGTCTGATTGAGAATTTCATATGTATCCACAGTTTGACAATCAAAGGATCATCTGATTTTCCTTTAGGAACAACAAGGGTTCATTTGGTCTAGTCTAATAAGTACAATACCTTGAGTCACACAAATTTTAAGCCGTGTTTTCACATGCTGGTAGCAAATGAGTGTCTGCCTCTGTAGATATGATTTTGATAATAGCAGGGATTTGTGTGTGCCAAGATGAGTGTTGAAGCACCCTGCCTTAACATCCATGTGTTATGGAGTGTGGGCAGTGGGCAGGGTATTGCCCCAGGACCCTGCAAAGCCAGCTCTAATCTGGGCTCTGTCACTAGCTTGACAAGTGACCGAGTACAAGGCTGTTTTCTTACCTGCAAGAAATTAGGAAGGGTGGGCACAGCACACTGCATAATGATTATGTCTTGGTATCACCATTTTTAGACCAATGCCTCCTCAGTTCATGACTGGGGCCTACAGGCATATAAAGTCAGCAAAGGTAACACCATAAAGGTAAATTACAAGGGTATTAATTGCATCAGCTAATATAGACTAGACCTGAGTGTGAAAGCCATATATTTTCACCAGTAAGTGGGGAAGAAAAATCTTTGTTTCAGGTAATTAAGCATATTAAGGACATTATGCAAATGATTTGATAAATGTATCCTCATTTCTGGTTCTATTTTTAATTTTCTTGATGACATTTTCATTTGTAAGATAATGTCTTTAGCATCTGCCTGTGGCAATATGCAGCCAGCTTTTCCTAGCTGCTCTCAATTGCATTTGGATACGTCAGAGAAATTGTAAGAGCTTCATGTCTCTCCACCTGCCAGAGGAGAGTGGAGTCATGGCACTCTTCCAATGCTAAATGCATTTCCTGGTAGCCAGATTCACTTTCTGTAAACCAGAGAGGACTGCATTATGCCCAAGGCTGAGGTCATGTAGAGGACCAGAAGCCATCTCTGCAGTTCTGAGGATCTCATTTGTGATTTGATAACGGCTCAATGTTGAGATAAAATAGTTGAAAGTAAATATTCTAGAGAAATCTGCCAGATGGGTGATAGAGTAGGTTTTCTGGTCCCCAGCCACTTATCTCAGCTAGAGATTCACAAAGGAGGAGCTGGGGGAGTGAAGCATGCTAACAAGATCTCTCCTTTCAGCTTACAAGGAAAAGATGAAGGAGCTGTCCATGCTTTCGCTGATCTGCTCCTGTTTTTACCCGGAACCTCGCAACATGAACATCTATAAATATGATGGTGAGTGACGTTTACTGGAAATTATCCTGCAGGTTAGAAAATGTGCTAGTGCTGGGAAACCACTCAGCTCACCCCCTAGTCCATAGTATTAGCTGGTGACCATTTTGCTAATTTAACAATTGGTTTGGGCTATTGCTTTCTATGGAATGTGCAGTACCCATGATGCTGGATATTGTTCCTAACAAGAGCTAACTAAACTTTTAATGTTAGCCCTCTCATACTGGGCTATTCTTTCCCTACTCTCCATGTGAGAATTACAGCTCTTCATAGCTGGCATAATTCCCAGGAAAATGAAGAAAATATGAAAGCATGCCTAAAAAATTATTCAGCTTGGGCACTGCTTTCAGGGGGTGTGAAATGGCACAGAACCCCAATAAGCTTCCAAAATTGCTGTAGATTTTTATCTTTATTAGATTGAGGTATAATTAAGCTATTACAGATAAAATGGAATATACTCCCAAGAACAGTTTTCAGCCCATAATCTTCCATTGCATTTAAAATGCCCAAGGCAAAGATGCGAAATCATTTGTCTGTGCTTCTGATCCTACTCTGATATCAGTGCTGCTTCTCTCCTCAACACTGCTGGTATATTGAAGGACTTACAATTTCCCACCTTATTGTGCAGACATGGAAGTGAAACAAATCAACAAACGTGCCTCAGGCCAGGCCTTTGAACTGATCCTAAAGCCGCCATCTCCAGTCTCAGAAGCACCACGAACTTTAGCTTCTCCAAAGAAGAAAGAACTCTCTCTTGAGGAGATCCAGAAAAAGCTGGAGGCTGCAGAGGAGAGGAGAAAGGTATCTTTCCTTAAAAAAAAAAAATGCCAGTAATTAAACTTGATTTAGTATACAGAATAGCAGTCGAGTTTCCTGTCCATTTGTGTGTTTTCCATTGCCATCACTGACTCATGGTAGCCTGCATGGACAAAAATCATCACTATGTTTATAGAAATGAATGAGTTCATTTTCTTTCAGCAGCTTGCAAACAAGCCTCACTGGTTTCAATGCTGGGGAAACATGCATCACAAAACAGACATAGCTTCAGACAGGGGCCAAGTGGGCTCAAATGCACTTGCTTACTGTGTGAACATAACTAAGTGGTTCATTCAGGGCATCTGTAATAGTTGCTGAAAACCAGTGCAATTGTTGTGTCTAAGAGATAGATCTACAATTCAAGCAGATGCTTTCTGGGCTGCCAGATCTTGACTCCTTGTAATGTCCATGGAAATTATTCACAGGATCTGCTTAAGGCAGCTAAAATGTCTTATTTATGCAATACAGAGGAACACCCTGAAGAGAGTGAGTTTGGGATCATTCACACACACTTGAATGAAGACACTAGCATAGCACAGATGCTAAGAGGCATTTCTAACAGTTTCAGTAGTGATGGAAATTGGCCTTCTAGGGTTTTCCACAGACTAAGTCTTTCCTTCTTTATGATGCTACCAATAATGGTAAAGCTCTATTTCATAACCATTAAGTTTGTCACATAACATTTGAAAGAGTTGTTGCACCTTTTTCACAAAGATTGGCATAAAGGCTGGCACAAAAGCAGCTGGAAACACCCATTAACTGCTTTTTTGGCTTTCATCATGACTGATGTGTTGAAGAGGTCTTCATCCTCTCTAAATCAGAGCTAACTCAGGTTGATTCTTCTTTTTACTTTTTACAGTAAGACAGACTCCAGATCAGATAAGTCAGAAGATGAAAATGAGGTACTCACCTTAGGCAGCCTGAATTGCCAGTCTGGAAATTATCAGTGTTCTATATACACCCAGCATTTGTGCTGTGTTGCACCATTTAAGAAAAGTCGTGGCTGGCTGCAATGACTGCAGAAAAATCAGAATTGGTAATATATTATTCTGGCTAATTCATGTTTCTTTTTACTGACACACAAAATGAGAGACACAGGAGCTTTAGGATCATAGGACTTTCTGTGTCCTTCAGCCAGGAGATCAATGTTCTATTGTGGCAAATCAGCTTGCACAGTTAAATAGACATTAGAAACTCCTTCTACCTGCCCATGGAGTCTCTCAGAGAGAGTTTCTGAAAATGAAACAAGTTTATATGTCTCTTAAGCCTTTTATTTATCTTTTAAACATTGTGATTTCTTGCTAAAACTGCTGTTAACAGAACTTTTCCTGATGTTGTCAAAAACGTGTACAGAAGATCAGGGACCGCATCTATGCCGCAGATAGCACATGGATCAGATCCAGGAAAAGCAATTCCATTCTCTTTCACTCCTGTCAGACCACATCAGGATCACTGCCAAGAGCACCAAGGGAATGATTACACTGGTGTGTGGTTTGTTCTGTGTCTGATGAAGTCAGTAGATCTGAATTACTGACAGGTCTTTAAGACTTGGTGCTCAGTTTGGATTTGCAGTAAAACCTGACTATTCTGGACCTCATTAATTTCAAAAATTCATCTAGATGAGAACTGCAGTGTTGCTACATTTTTCGTTTTTGCTGGCTTGCTAACAATGCCTCTGTGGTTCTAGCACACACTCATGAGCACTATCGCTTCTTTCAAACAAATATTTCTGTCAGAGTATTCATTTCAGTAAGAGGACATGACTGTACATCACAGGAATTTCCATTTGCACTAGCACCTGCTGAGAAGGATGAGCTCTCACACACCCAAGTTATGACATTCCCCAAAAACCCAGTCTGTGAAGTTCCTCTGTGCTGAGTGTAAATGCTCAAGTAAAGATAGAGAAACAGAATGAAATGGCAGCAATTAAAAAGCCTGATATTATGCATATACTTAGTGGAAAATACAAATTGAACTTTTCAGAGATTTAATTCCATTGATTTCATTACTGTTCATTTCTTCCTAAAGAAAAACTCATCATGCAATAGATTGGTAATCAGTGATGGCAATATAGACACCTGCAATTTCTTTCCCTTGATACTATATTCATTTTGAATGAACATATAGCCAAGTTATTTTAATAGACAAGATCCTCCACATTAGCATTATAGCAGAAATTGCTGGAAAAGGAACAAAGAACAGAGAAAAATGTTTCTTTACGTCACTGTTAAAATCCCTGGTGTTCTCACATCTCAACCATTGACTTCATTTTTGCCCTTAAAATGAGCATAGTACAGAGAAGGATAAAAAAGCAATTAGAGGAACAGAAAATCTTCCATAAGAAGATAAACAGTCCACTTTTCAGCTTGGAAAGAGACAACAGATGAAAGATAAGAAATATAGAAGTCTACAAAGTCATGAATGGTAATGAGAAGATGAATAGGGACAATTATATTCTATTTCACACAATCCAAAGGGGAAGAAACACTCAAGAAAATCATCAGACAGCAGTTCATCAGCAAGGAATCATCTTTTCATGTATTGTTTATTCAAGGTATATTTGTTATCACAGATTGTTTAGAGGTTATTGAAATATTATTTAGTTCAAAAATATAATAGCAAAATTGATAGAGCACTATCTTGTAGGAAATTATGTGAATGGAACTTGTGACTCAGAAAATATGGAACTTGCTGTCTGATGAAAGCTAGAGAGATTTGCCCAACTTCACCTAGAGTTTCCCTGAGTGTCTTCTTCAACTTTCTGCTGCTAGAAAAACCAGGAAGAATTTTCTAAAAGCCAACATGGCTGTTATTATCATACTTTTCAATCTATGTACAAAGCTGTCAGGCATGGCCATTCTAGATAATGTCCTTACAGTGCAGTTCTAATTAAAATCAAGTATAACTAATGGATGAGAATTGCCTTTTTGGGGAAAAAAATCACTAATTAATTTTAAACTGCTTAGGAATTAGGTTTTGCTCTGTTAATTAGGCAGGGTTCATTAATAAATTTTCAAACTCATGAGAACATCTAGAGCAATACTAGCACTTCAGCAGTCTCCTGCTTAGGCTTTTTCCAGTTTTGTTATTCTTGTTTATTTCCTTGTAAGGTTTTACAGGGCTCCGCTTTCCTTTTCTCCCTTTTTTTCTCTACCTCATCTGACAGTCATGACCTCATACTCTCAGAGTTTCACCTGAGGCATTTTTTATTTTTGCATAACGCACAAAACCCATTTAGGCTAGTTACAGATGTCCTTTCCATTTATAGAATCCTCTTTACAGCATGTCATTATTATCCCTTTTTTTTTTTTTGGCATATGTGTGCTATATTTTCCTACCTTGGTGGATAATCAGAAAGATCTTTTCATCCTTCTCAGTTTAGAAATTAGAGCACTGTAACATTGTGTGCAGCAGAAGCTTTTCTTACAGACTATTTAACATTTATCATTTTTTACCCATTGGCCTTGAATGTTTAGCTGTTATTATTAGTGGTTTATAGACTTCAGACTTGTCAAATTACATATTTTAATTGCCTATGTTCAATTTACTTACTAACATAAAAAAGAAGAAACACTAAAGGGATGTGCATTTCTACTAGACTTGGATTATAGGAGAGAAACTGTATGTAATTAAATCCTTTTAATGGCTTTGTATTAGGATGAAACTGAATCAAGCTCATCCCTAGAGCTTGGTGTGACAAAGAATGCAGGAAAACAGCCATATTTTTTAACTTTCATGCTGTTGGATATAGACTTACAGCTTGTTGGGTTTTTAATCCATTGCAATGAAGTGCCACAAGAGAAGCCTGCTGTTCAGCCCTGTCGGGGCCAGGCTCGCTGTGCTCCCCACAGCAGCAGCCAGCCCAGGGCACCTCTGCCAGCACCAGGACCACACTCAGTGCTGGGCTCCAGCCTCCAGCTCCCTGCCCCTTCGAGCCAGCCCCACAGCCTGCCAGAGGCAGCTCTTGATACCCTTAACCCATGTCTGCTTTGGCCGTGCCTGCTTTACTGCTCTGTGCAGGAGGCTGATCGGGGAAGGGCTTTGCCAAGGCAGGGAAGGCGGCAGAGCTGGGGGACAAATGTTCCTCCCTGGACACCGTGTGGCACCTACAAAACTGCTCCTCCAGGTGACAGGCAGAGAAGGGAGGTGCACCTTCCCTGTCAAAAGTGGAGCTTTCTTCTTCCATCTCATTTCTGTTAGCCTTTCCCACCAAATTTTAAGGTGAGAAGGATGGGAATGAGGATAGGCAGTGCCTGAGACGTATGTCTCTGTCTTGCCCACCTATTGATCTACCTTTCTATTGCTGCTGGCCCTCAGCTGTGCTTCTGTGGAGAAGTAATACGGCATGGAACATTTTTCCATGTAAAGGTCCTGGAAATAGGTGTAATCAGCATCGGGAACAGATGTTTCTGTCACATTTTGATTTACACCATAGCGTGTCTATACACAGTGGCCTGCTCCTAAGCAACTAAATATAGCCAAAACTCCAAGAAACTTCACAGTTCCTCGTCCAAAACCACGCATTAGCCTATGGAATATGTGCCTGTAGGAAGATGTTTGCTACCAACAGGGAGAGAATTTGGTGTTAGGCATCAGGGTCTGTCTCGGAGCACATGGAGCCATGAGCGTACACCCCAGCGCTGGCAAACATTCTCTCCCCACTCTGCCATGGGCTCTGCCACCAAAATGAACAGCCATAAGACAACTGGACATTAATCCTCATTAACTTCATAATACCTCAAACTGCAGCAGGCCATGGGGGCAGAGGGCTCAGGTGGTACTTCTCTCACACCCCCAACATGACTTGTTCACCCCCACAGGTCACAACCATGAGAGCAGCAATTTTGTGCCAGCTGAGGAAGAGAAAGTGAGTTTTCTTGAATCACAACGTGAATGGGCTTTTGTTTTTTTACTCCATATCCCAAAGGTTGTTTGGCAGACTGTACAAAAATAAATTTTAATAAAGAGATCCTCACCTAAACTTAAGCAAAATTTTTTGCTTAAAAATCTAGATGCTCTAGAAGCAGAGCTTCACCTGAGACAGACCTTCACCCATAATTACAGATCACGTCTCTGACTCTCCTGCTAAATGGATATTTCTAAGAGAAGTCTAATTTGCGACCATTCCCATGCTTTTACATGGAAAAATCCCAGCCTCAGTTCCTTCCCCTGGTGTCTGAGGTTGAATGCATTCAAGCTGAAATTCCCAGCTTAAAAGCAGTTGTCTGAACCGATTGCTTCTTTAAGAGAAATAAAGGATTAGTTTTATCTCTGTATCAATTACTTCAATATTTGAATATATCTGTCAAACAAAGATGGATAGATGTGAGAAAATAAAACACCTCTTACTCAGATAAGGAGAATTTTCTTTTTGTGATTAATAATTAAATACTGTATCTCCAAAGCCAGTTTCCATAACTGATTTTGCTCATGATGTGAGTGTTTAGTAGTCTGCATCTATCTCCAGCCAGCTAGGTAAGAGATGTGGATTTCCTTTTGAACCACTCACATCTAAAAACTGAAGATGCACATGATCCCCTAAAACTATGACATGAATATCCCAGGAGTTTTCCTGCATTTTTAGCACACCAGTATGTTTCTTGGAGCAAAGGTATCTGTATCAGGAATATTCTCCAATATTTTTATTCCTCCTTATTTAAATATTAGCAAATAAACAAATGTTTCTCCACATTATTTTGCGACCTTTCAGGACCTTAAGTGGGCTTGTATAATGGAGGGAAAGTGATTTTTTCCAAGAGCAGATAGTGCTAGAACAAGGAAGAATGGTTTTAAACTAAAAGAGGGGAGATTTAGATTAGATGGTAGCAGAAAGTTCTTCAATGTGGGGTGGTGAGGCAACACAGGTTGCTCAGAGAAGCTGTGGGTGCCCCATCCCTCGATGTGCTCCAGATCAGGTTGGATGAGGCTTTGCACAGTCTGGTCTAGTGGAAGATGTACCTGCCTATGGCAGGGAGTTGGAACTGGATGGTCTTTAAGGTCCACTCCAAACCAAGACAGTCTATGATTCTTTGATTCTATGAGGTAACATTAAGATGCTGCAGCTGGAGCTGCACTGGTTATGCATTGTTATATTTAAGAAGTCTTCTGATCTGAATAGTCTCCCTTGAATGTTGCTTTTTGTTTTCTCTACCATTTCATATTTTTCTCTCCTAATTAGTCTTCTTTATCCCTCATCCCACTTACAGCCTTTTTTTTAAAATTTCTCACCACATCCGTGTAAGAAACACTTACCATAAGTGGTTTACAACTATGTTAGAACTACCAAAGATTTGAAAATATTCTTTCCAGCACTTCAGACAGTGCTGAAAATAACCTTGAAATAAAACTTCCTATGTATGTTGGAATCCTGCATCACTGTGGAACTGTGTGAGTCCAAACACAGCCATTTAAAAGCCAAGACAAACAACAAAGGGAGTCTATTAATCCCAGCTCCCCTGGGTATCCATGGTCATTCATTTACCCATTTCTGGATGTGTAGTAGACTTTGAACAGTCAGGGTGGCCGAGTTCTTATGCCAAATGGGCTGGAAACAGAAAATCATCTGACAATCCAGTACAAACACATAGCAGCCGCCTTCCAGAATTGTCGTAAGGGGATTTCAGAATGGTCTGAACACCAGGGAAACAGGCAGACTGACAGCTGGGCTACAACACCATTAGAGAAGGACATCAGTCTAAATGAGACTCTACCCTGTGGATGTTTTGTGGCAGGGAGGGGGGTTCCTTTATTTTGAACCAGTCCTGGGTACCGGTGATTTTCACCTCTCAAAATCCGTCACAATATCCCATTAAAGACATATTATAAAGGAAAATCACATCAGGGCTTTACAGTCAGCTCCTGAGGCCTGGTTCAGCTCTCAAGCAATTTGCATCCAGTAAATACTGAATTAGAGTGTAAGGATTTTCTTCATCATCATGGATTAGAGGACAAATTACTTTTGAATGTACTATCTGCCAGCACAGCATCCAGGAATGTGTGTATTTTGATAGGAAGCTCCAATTTTTCACTGTTCTCCAGGATTTATGATAAAAAGTCTTTCCAGGAGGCAAAGGGTTTGAATGGAAGAAAATCTTGAAAAATGGGCAAGTGCCTTCAAGTCTCAAAGGCATTTTGCTACCTTCATTGAAAGCAAATGCTCTTTTAAAAAATGCTTCTTACAGCCATAGTTCAAACCTTACTTTTTATTGCTGCATGGCTATGTCCTTGAAAATTGTTTTCCAAATCTGAAAAGGTCTGATTTTATAACACATTATATATGCATATTTGAACCTCATGAATTGTTAGCCTTTCAAATTAACAAGTCACTTCTGAAATATTTCATGGGAAAGGACATTACAAACAGTCTAATAGTGTCTTGTCTGTTCAAACTCCCAACAGGAAGTGAAATGGGTTCTCAGATTATCTGTTACTTTAAGCAAAGGGTTCACAAAATTCATATCAGCAAAAAAAATTTAATGATCATAACTTTTCCAAAAGTAGACGAGAGATTGTCATTGAGTAGTAAATTAGACAGAAAATGCAGAATAACTTCACAAGCACTGGTCAAGCTGGGCCACTCAGATTTGTCCACAAGTGGGAAAGAGAGATGAAAATATTTAATTATTTCCATTTTACATTGCATCAGGTCTTTTAAAATAACTTTTTTACAAAGTAAAATAACCTACAGTTAAGAACTGATAAATGCTAAGTATCTGAAATCAAACATTTTGTTTCAAAATAAATTACTTTTATTATATTATTGTTTTAAAATTGATATTTTTATTAAACTTATGGGGCTTTTATGATTTTTTAGTTCCTCTACAAAATTCCTTCTTTGCTCAGCTCTGCTTGTTTTTGGCTCATCCTTCTTCCATACTCCACCAGTGAAACTCCCTCTGCTTTTGGCTGCATCTGTATGAGGGGTTTTGCTGTTTCATCTGGCACTACAGAGTCAAAGACATGAAAGATGCTTGCTCTATTACCCTGTTCAGCATATGCTGTAAGGGAGGGAAGAGCCAGGAAGAGTCCCTGGGAGGTACCAGCCTTTCCAGGGGACCATTCCTACCAGGAGGTGCTCCGGAGATGGGTTTGAGAAGTGAGCCTGTACCTGCAGCCAGGCCAGAGGTGACATGCATTAAGTGATAGGCATGGATGGAAGTGGCTCCTCTCCTGTGATCTCTAGCAAGCCATTACAGCTTTTCAAAGTCAGATGTGTTTTACTCCAACATCTTGCTGCAAGATGTTCTGCCTGGCCTTTGCAGCCTTTTCTAGAATCTGCTTAATTTGCCTTGTCAGTGCATTTGGCTTTATGCATATCTTACTCTCATTAAAATATTTGTTTTCTCCTAGTTGAGTCTTGCTCATATAAAAGAATTGCGGCCTTTTTCAGTCCATTTAAAGCCACATGATAGAATTTAAAAGGTTTCATTACAACTAATTGTAATTAATGGTTAAAACCCTTAATTTAGGCCTTAAACTAACTCATTTTTATGGATCATAATGGCAACGGTGCCTTGGGATCAGCAGTGAAATATGCATTTATCCTCCCAGCACTTTCTTTCATTCTCTGTTTTTCTGTTTCTTCTCATGCTGCCTCTCATTTATTTTATCCAAAAGTGTATGATGACGTTTATCCTTTCCAAATAACTGTCTTTTCGACTGGACTTGCCTGGAAAATGGGTTCAATGCTGCAAGTTTTTTGGCTTCTTTCCTAGGATTAGTGGTTTCCTGTTAGAAATTTGATTTAATATAAATAACAAAGCTTATGCTTCTGAGAAGTGAGTTTACAAGGAAGAACACAATATTAAACATCAACTGCATCTGTTTAATTTCAACTCACAGTTTTCATCTTCCTTGAAAAATAAAAGCTTTTAACTAAAAATTTTCATTTTCTATGCAATAAAATACTTTTTTTTCCCTTCCTAATCAGTGAGATTAATCCGAATATAAGTGTAATGGGAAAAAAACATTGTCTGGATTGTCTGCCTGTCTTTCATGTCAATAAACTTCCAGGCTTGTGGTTAACTTTTCAGGCACATTAAAGAAGAGCTCAACCTGGGTGAAAATTGCACCTGTCCTGCATCAGTAATCTCCCTTTTAACTCTGTACATTTCTTCCAACCCAGGTCCCTATCTCTAAAGATAAAAGGTCTGTAGCTAAGAGAGTGCAGCTATCAGAGGTTGAGCAACCACTGCAGCAATCCAGGCAAGCCAGGGCAGCAGCACAAGAGCATTTTCTGTTAACAGAAATGCTTTGGACGTTGCTGCTGCCTCAGGGGTGTGCCCCACATTTAGCCAGTGCTTCTAAACCCATGTTTTTGAAGATAATCTGGTTCAGTCACAACATGAACTTTCTGAAAAAAAGCAGCAAGTTCCCACATTCCGGGAACTGTTGACCTATGGCAACATACAGTGCCTCCTGGCACAGTATTTCTTCTTTTTTTTTTTTTTTTAATATTTCTTCTCAGCTATGTTTCTCTGTTCCCAGTCCCAGGAGGCCCAGGTGCTGAAACATCTGGCAGAGAAGAGAGAACATGAGCGAGAAGTGCTTCAGAAAGCTTTGGAGGAGAACAACAACTTCAGCAAAATGGCAGAGGAAAAGCTGATACTGAAAATGGAACAGATCAAAGAAAACCGTGAAGCTAATTTAGCTGCTCTTATTGAACGTCTCCAAGAGAAGGTAACCACACCATCACTCCTCACCTTAAACTAGAGAGGAAAATCTAATCAATATTTTGCAGAGATGTTGTGCATAGTCCTTATCTCAGTTGCTACACTTGAGCTATTTTTAAGTCAGAGCCACTGATACCTGTCTGAACCACCACTCACTTTGAAAAAGGACTGAAGTGCTACAGTCACACAGGATGGTTGAGGCTGGAAGGGCCCTCTGGAGATCATCTGGTCCAACCCCAGGCTCAAGCAGGGCCACCTAGAACTGGTTGCACAGGACCACGTCCAGGTGGCTTTTTAATATCTCCAAGGATGAAGACTCCAATTCCACTCTGGGCAACCTGTGCCAGTGCTCAGTCACCTCACAATGAAAAAGTGTTCCCTGATGTTCAGAGGAAACCTCATGGGTTTTAGTTTTTGCCCGTTGCCCCTGATCATGTCACTGGGCACCACTGGAAAGATCCTGTGTTCCCTTCATTCAGGTATTTACACGCACTTGTAAGATCCCCCTGAGCTGCCTCCAAACTGAACAGTCTAAGTTCTCTCAGACTTTCCTCATAGCAGAGACTGAGAGATGCCCCTTTAAATCTCTTGGCCCTTTGCTGGACTGTCTCTAGAGAAAGGTTGGTTTTCTGGCTTTTAAGGAGTTCTGTGAACAAATTGAAGATCACCTGTGTTTAGATTTCAGCTTCTAAGAAAAGACAATGATCAAATCAAACAACTACCCTATGTCTGTAATTCTTTGTTTCTCTGAGGAGAAAGATGAAAAATTATGGGAAAAGAATTCTTTCATATACAGCAAAAAGAGGTCTTTCCACAAGTCTTGCAAGGAAGAGAGTAAATTTTCCTATGGAGATCTTTTGCACAGCCAGAGAAAGCAAGGAATCACAAACCCTAGACACAGGATGAAGTATGCCCTTCTCCAAATAAAACCCTCCACACAAGGGAGAGAAACATGCAAATAAAGATTTAGAAGTGTTAAGAAAAAATTAATTAGTTCTGCATGAGTGATCACTTGTTTCTCTCAATAATGAACTTTCTAATATACCAATAAATTGGCTAAAGAAAATAGGCCTCAGAGGTTTTCAAGGAGACCTTCATCTTTGACAGAGACAAAAGTCTTTGAGAGTAAGAAAGAAACAACAGGATCCGAAGGATGATATTACAAGTAACTACGCAAAGAGGATAATTCTTGAGCTTAAGAACTGTACCCAGATTGCTTGACATTTTTGCATTAGCTTCGTTTGCAGGCACATATCCAGTCCTTGTGAAAACAAAAGGAAAAGCAAATTAGTTATCCTCGAGGTCCAAAAGGAAGTGGGAAGGACAGCTGATGCATCTCTCTGTCCTAGGTTAATGTTAACAGACTGTTAAACCCTGTTTCCACAGAAATGTGATGGCATATATGCATGAAACTCAAGAAAGACTTCTGAGGAAAGATGACAGTAACTCACTTGTAAACATCTGCACTGACCAGTAATTAAAAAATACAAATTTGCCAGCACCAAAACATCAAGAACAGACCTAATTTGCCAGCATTAAAGTGAATCCTCAATATACAGAAAAAGAAGTGAGGTGTCTGGTTCCAAGTCTTCCAAAGTTACACAGAGCTGTGGGTGCCCCGAAGTATTGGTCTCTAGAAGCTACTGCAGAGATAACTTCTGTATACTGCAGTTAATAGGAACACCAAGTAACAAATCCCTTATGAAATCTAGCATTCAGTATTGCAGATCTTTCAAGGACTGATTTACAGGTTAAGTTCGTGCAATAGGTGGTATTCTTTGTCATAGCCAGAGAAGAATTAAGAGGACAGGTAGCTTCAGTGTTCAGACCAAGGAGATATTTGAGACATTCAGATTGATTTATCTCGTTGAAACTAAGTTCTTGGATCTTTATTACAGCTCCTAAATGCTACAGATAATAGAGTAACTAACATACAATGTGCAGCCAATCAATTCCTCACCCATCCTTCCCTATATTTAGTTTAATATCCAGGAATTCAAAGCACAAATGCGAGCTTGTGGCCCAATTTATAGTGCAAGCAGCACCTCTCTATGTGGCCCTCTTAAATAAAACTCTGTGAGGTGCTGAGGATTATAAGGCCATATCAGATAAAATACTGAGCTCCAGAGCAGGAGTAGAAAGCAAGCAAAAAATGTGCCTCAGGCTGGTCTGGTGGATGACACCTCTCCTGTGTTGCTTCTTTTAAAGACGGTTGTGCTGTGAAACAAGTTTTGCACAAGCATCAAATGCATGTCCTAAATGGGTTGTCAGCATGAACCTCCTCCACCTCAAGTGGAATGAGAAAAAGGGTTGATTTTTTTCCTTCTTGATGTTTTCCAGGAGAGGCATGCTGCAGAGGTCCGTAGAAACAAGGAGCTCCAGGTGGAACTGTCTGGCTGAAAACAGCAATGGTGGATGTGACCCATCCCCACCATTAGTAAACTCCCCCTGCCTATATTATTATGGATCATGCGATATAAGTATGGGAAATGTATGACGTGGTTTAAAAGAAAAAAAAAAGTAAAAATCAAGAACTCAATAAAAAACTTTAAAAAAGAAACGAAAAAAATAAAAACAAAACCAATGCGGTCTCTTTGCAGAATGATTTGCTTGATGTTTAAAAAACTTGGATCTTATTTTGTAAATACTTACATTTTTGTTAAAAAATACAATTATTGCATTATGCAAGTTATTTCATAATCTTACATGTCCTGTAACAGGCTTCTGATGTTGTCTATTTCCACTCGGTTGAATTTGCTGGGTCTGTTCATTTGAAGCACCTCGTGTCTAATTCCATTCCCTGCGACTTCTCATTCCAACTCACCATGAGGTCAGTAGTAGTTCTATGGTGCTAGAGACCAGTCATTGCCTAATAACCTAGACTGCTTTGCCATCAATCAGCTTTCTTGAAACAGTGACTTGATCACAGGTATTGCGACTTCACATTCAGTTGTCCAATACAAAAGGCTCTTAAAATGGTTTTCCAAATGCAACTTATGCTGCAGGACTCTGCACTGTGCTGTACAAGTGAGGTTGAATCGCCACGTAGAGTGTTTGTTGCTTCTGCTTTTTGAGGTGAGAGGCAACAAAACCAGCTGTGCAACAGAATGAAATCAAGCAAGATCAGTTTGGGACAAATTTAAGAGGCACATTGTAACCATCGAGCTATGGCAAATTCTGGATGATGCCAAACAGCCATACAAATGCTAATTGTAAAGTGAGCTTAATTCACCACTTGAAAATTTATTGATGGAGCAACTAATAGATAGCATCAAGTGGCTTTATCTGTAGGTGCCATGATCTATGATACTTATCTGATGCTACCACATTACATGCGTAATAGTACAAGAGGCTACCAAATATTTCACCTGGAACCCATGAGCCAGTTGTGATCTTTTTTTTTATGACACTGCTGACTTCCATTCATCATGACCTTTACTCTTCAGTGTTAGCCAACCCTACCTAGTGACAGACATCTAGGACTAAGAGGGCTGAAGCAGGAGGAATGTCTAGACAGGGTGCTTGTGCCAAGTACAGTATCACCAAACCTAACACATCATCCCCAAAATAGCTGCAGTTTTGAAGTTGTCCCTATCCCCCTGGAGGTTGCTGCCTGCATATTCTACTCTTCATTAGTGCTATTTTCCTGTATGTCATTGTGAGCAAGCTGTGATTAATAAAGAATTGGGGTTCTGTGAACTGAAAAAGGGCTTGTTTCTTCTCTCGCTCCATTATGCCTCTGGCATGTGCCCATGTAAGGGGAAAACCTAATGTAGTCATAAAAGCATGGAAAAGAGACTTAAACAACCTATTATTAAGAGACTTAAGACCTATTATTAAACCAAGCCTATTTCTCTGCTAATATGGGAATAACCCCTGCTATGCATTTCCCAGTGCTTAGGCTGGTTGTTTTTAAAGACTACTGTATAAACTGAGCCTGTAAATGTGACCTCTAGCACTGAGTTTATTAAAAGGAACTAGCTATATACACATGCACATGCATTCCTTAATCCTGACTCAACATTGGGGTAAAAAGGGAATTTGGGTAAAGAAAATAAATAATCTAGCTCTGGGTACATGCATCAATAACTACAACAAGACTCTGGGTGTTAACACACTGGTTTTCAGGGTAGAAAATATAAATTTATAGGATTTATTGAAGAACAAAATCACTTGGGTTTCTCCTGAGCTACAGAGCTGAGATGTAAAATTGAATCAGACTCCATTTTGAACTGGACAAGTGATAGAGAATTATTTCTAGGATTAGAAGAAAACTAATCTAATTATTTGAAGTCACCAAAGTGGTGTCATTTACTTGCTCTTTCAGAGAGATGGACTTTATACTTGAGGTCTGCAACAGTTAGGTTTTTATTTCAGCAGATTATTTTTTTCAGAGCCACGAGGTGTCCTGCAGTCAAAAAGCAGCAGCAGTTGAACCTGGAGAAAGGCTGTGAGCTCAACTCTGTGTTCAGTGAACTGAATAACACAGAATGAAATGAGTACTCCAACTTGATATAGCACCTTGGTCTTCTTGCCTAAATTACTTACCTTTCATAAGAAATTACCAGAAGTAAACCTGGCATAGAAGCCTGGTTGAGTCTGGAAGACATGAACTTCAATGTTGCCAAGCCTACAGTTTGTATATTGTTTTAAGACCCAGTTAAAAAAAAAAGAAAATATATATATATTATTGTATTTAAATTTAAGGTCCAGGATCTTAGCTTGAGGACTTGTGGATTCTGTTTTCCTTTCCCAATGGCAAGCCACTTACAGTTTTCTCTGTCATTGACTTAAAAAATTCTGGTAGTACTTCAAGCCCTTTTCCTGTTTGTCACCCTGGCTATGGTTGCTCAGAGAACAAGCCAAGAACAAATCTCTGGTGCTGAGCCAAGCAGGGAATCCTGCATCACTTCCATGGGGTTCAACTCTCTTCCCCCACAAAAGAAGGTGTCCATACCCAAAGTACCAGCTGGGATGGTCTCCAGCACACTCTCACCCTGACACAGAACTGGGCTTTGCCTGGAAAGTGCTTCTCAACAGGTACCAGGGCTGCACTGGAGAAAAGAGTGAAGGACCAGAGAGTGGGAGCACAGCAGCCCCAGGTCACATCCCAGCTCTGCTCCTGCTCTTTGATCAGTGGAAGGTCTGCAGTTCATTCTATTAATGCATAACTATGCTTTGAAAGTTTGTTTACAAACATACTGCCTATTTAATCTCTAACAGCAAAAAGAAATATCTGGAGATCTGCAACAGGGGCATTTCCTCCTTTTATTCCTATTTCCAGACCATTTTCCATAAGCTGCCTGAAACCTCCCACAGGACAGGAGGGAGGCTGGAGCACTGGCGTTGCACCACTCAGAAGTTTCTTCCTCTCATGGGGCTCAGAAGCATGGCAGAGCTGTGCAGCACATCTGACCTTTGCAGGTCCAAGGACTGCCACTCCAGGAGTGGCTAGGGTTCAATCTTCTCTTGGTTAACTCATCAGTCGTGTCAAAGCTGCCACGAGGCGACAGCAGTAATCAGTTTGAGTGATCAAACAGGAATGGCTCAGACCTGTCACACTTCTCATGGTCCTACCAAAGCCACAAAATTTATGCTCAAACCAATTCGTAGAATCCTAGAATCATTTAGGTTGGAAGAGACATTTAAGATCATAGGGTCCTGGCATCATTAACCTGGCACTGCCAACTCCACCACTAAACCACATCCCTAAGTGTCACGTCTACATATATTTTAAATACCTTCAGGGATGGCGAGTCAGCCACTTCTGTTCCAATGCTTTATAACCCTGTTAGTGAAGAAATTTTTCCTAATATCAGAGTCACAGAGTCACAGAATCACAGAATCATTTATGTAGGAAAAGACCGTTTGGTCCAACCTATGACCAAACACCACCATGTCAACTAGACCATGGCACTAAGCCCATGTCAGTCTTTCCTTAAACACATCCAAGGATGGTGACTCCACCACATCCCTGGGTAGCCCATCCAGTATCTAATTACCCTTTCTGTGAAGAATTCCTTCCTAATGTCCAATCTGAACCTCCCTTGGCACAACTTTAGGTTGTTTCCTCTTGTACAGTCACTTGTTAAGTGGGAGAAGAGACCAACCCTGCTACAACATCCAAATATTTCCAAAGTCAGGAGGTTTGGACGTGAGGTTTAAATCCACCACCAGGTCAGAACTTAAAAACAATGCCTTTTTTTTCCCCTTTGTTATCATGCTTCTTGTCACATGGAGTGTTTTTTGTTGTTTTGTTTTTGAATGACTGGAAGAAAATCCTAACCCTTCTATAGCCAAATAGCAATGTCTGCCCATTCCCTCAGTCCAGAATCCCCAAACATGTGAGTGATGTATAGCAGCATTGAACACACACTCAGAGTTGTCTGCCGGGCTGCCATCCAGCAGCCCAGTTAGAGAGATGGGTTCTGTGATCAGCACAGGAAAGAGTTTCACTCCCAGCACCCAAACTATGCAGAGAAGAGAGGTACTTCTCTCCCCTCTCCCAGAAGGAGAGACACATTAGGGCATCTTCCTCATCCCACGGTTGCCAGATCTCATCATGTTAAATCAAACCCTCCCATCATGTTTTGATGGAGAGAAGCAAGGATTGCACAGGAACAGGCAGGCCCCACATCCATCTTGCAGCACAGGCCCTGTTCTGAGCATATTCCAGCGGTGGGAAGAGGAGACATTCACTCAGCAGAAGGGATATCAGCAGGGTGATATTGGGATAATTTTAGGCAACTTTCCGCGTGCCTCAGGGCTGGTGCCACAGGGATGTTGGTGCAATACTGCCGTGCAGTGGTCAGAGTTTGCAAGGAGGAGCATCCCCGAATACACCAGGGATTGATGGCAAGGATTTCCTCTGAAGAGTATCCATTACATCTGCTGCCCAGTTTACACTTTATATAATGGTCTTTATATAAGGTAGATGGTGTCTTTGAAATTTGAAGTCTGATTCCAGACATTTTCAGGTTTAAGTCCTCTCTAACAGGAGTGTCATGACCATGGATAACTCAAAGTCCAAAGAAAGGACTGATATTTCTGTGTGGAACATGGAGCAGTCAGAATTACAATTATTGCAACACCACAATCAGAAGCACTCCTGGCTATGATAATTCTTGCATTACTGAAACTTCAAATATGTCTAGAAAGCAACGTAGTGCACAGCAGCCAGCTCAGAAGAAAGACTGAGAAAATGATAAGAGCAATATCTGAAGTATAGGGAAGGGCAAAAGAAGCTAAATAGAAACCATCAGCAGATTACAGGCTAAATGAACTGTGAAAAAAATCTCACATTTGAAAAGTAGTTTTCATCTCCCAGTGAAGGAGAGAGCATGGTCATCCTTGAAGCTGTCTCCCTTGAAAAACACTGAATTCTTTCTCCATCCCCAAACCAGTATTTGGAACTAGGGCACAAGACAGAGGAATCTAAAATCCAGCCTGTATTATACATGCGTGTGTGTTATCCATAGCTCTGTGAGCAATAGAACCAGAATATGCTTGGATTGTGCCATGGATTAGGGGGTTCTCCAATGTACAGTAAATTGCCTGTGCTCCAGCCGTCCATAATTCCAGTGCTATGCTGAAGCTCTAATGCCATCTAACTTTTAATGTTCCTCCAGGGAAATTCGTGGAGGTTCCTTTTTGTATTCAAAGACCATAGGAATGCATACAATTGATAATTTACTTAGGGAAATGTTTGCCTGCTTCAAGTCTACAGTATAATGCCATGCTCCCCTTCTTTTGGGTGGCAGGAAGTAGCTGCTGGAAAATGTCTTCCTGCTGTAACAGTTTGGCTGTGGCAAAATAGGTCACAGAAAAAGTAGACCCTGGGCAACTCTTGAAGATGGAAACATGAAAGGCATTATTTCAGATACAGCCCAGACAAGTGTGATACAAGGAAACAGCCAAGCTACTACTTGAATTTCTTTTAGCTATTACAGTTGCAATGGATTTTTTAAAAAAACTGAAAAATAGGTTCACCTTATCAAAATACATTTTAAAAATATTAACTCTTAAAAGACACAGCTTTCCAAGAAGTCTTTTAGACAATATTTTCTACATATTCACAAAAGTTGACAAATATCCCCATGTACAACTACTTCTGACCAGAAGATGGCAATCTCTTATTATTTAATAGGCAACTACAGATGGTAAATTTGAAGAGCCTTTCAAGCTCTGCAGAATCCTGAAATCCTGCTTTGTGGAGTCTGGTGTTCTATATTTACCCTAAAAAAAGGATTTGGGTTTATGTAAAACATAAAAGACAACACTTTTTCCTTGGGGAAAATTCATTGCTTTTGCTACATTTTCTTAAAAATACAGCACTGGGCAGACATTTAAAAGAAACTAAAGGATGAGGTAGTCATATGAATAAACAGTTTAATATTACATGTTCCTTAGTCTGGAGCTTAGAGGCTGATTCCTGCTCTTAGTAAGTCTGAACCAACTGTCCTGACCGCTGGGTGGAAGCAGGAAAACATCACTGCTCTTCAGACAGATGTCACGCAGGCTGAAAAAGGGCGATGCTCACAGCATAAGAAATCAGAACATAAGAAACCTTCCTGCACTGTGATTTACACTTAGGTTTTTGCAAATGATGAAAAAAATGGTAGAGTGCAGTGGCACATGAAAAGCTGTCCATGAACAGGTTGCACAGATTTTATGTTTTCCTGACACAGGTATTAGCTTGGGAGCAGCCCTGGATAAGTGCACATCCTCTGCCTCCAGAGACGAGTTTGGAGGCAGCACAGCTGCTTGCTTGAAAAACAGAGTCTGTGCTCAGATTAACAGTTTCTGTCAGACCTTGGATGTCACCACGAAGGGCCAGCTCAGTCTGCCTTGTGCCATGCTCCCAGGACACCCTACCAGTGCTGCAGGGAGCCTGAGTCACCCAGCCTGATGCATCACCTGGGGTGTTTGTCCATGCAGGCACAGCCCGCGGCAGACCTGTAGGGAAAGATGACTTCTGGGAAATACAGACAAGGAGGAGGCTGATGGCTGCCACTGAGAGACAGCAGCAAATTGGCAGCAGCATCAGCCGAGCTGGGGGAGAACAAGGGGGAAGCTGGGGGATGCTGCTTCTGCTCTGAATTTCCCCGATCCCTGGCACCTCAGGAAGGGTCATGTGGGAAGGCAATCCACAGATGGATGTCAGGGTTTAATCCAGCAGGCAGCTAAGCATCACACAGCTGCNTCCCAGGCTTATATACTGAGCATGATGTCATAAAGTATGGAATATCTCTTTGGGCAGTTGGGGTCAGCTGATCCAGCTGTGTGCCCCCCCATCTCTTTGTGCCCCCAGCCTTCTCAAAGTGATGTGGTGTGAGAAGCTGAAAAACCCTTGACTTAGAGTAAACACTGCTCAGCAAAACATCAGTGTGTTATCCACACTGTTCTCACCCCAAATCCAAAACACAGCATGGTATCAGCTACTAGGAAGAAAATTAACTCTATCCCAGCCAAAACCAAAGGACAGCAGGGTCCAAGGGCATCCTGGGAACTGCACTCTGAACCCATCCAAGATGCTTTTCAGCACTGACACTGCTGCAGAGGTGTGTGTCCTGTGCTCCCCAGCTCACATCAGGTCATCAGCACTGGGCATTAGCTGCTTGTTCTCTGGCCAGCTGTTCTCTGTCTCCCTATTAGAGCTGACTATAGGAATGATGCTACTTCTGCATTTCGCCATGCATTTTTACCCTCAAGTTTTACACTATAATCAGCTGCTTGGACCGGTTTTAAAAATGTATTTTTTTCCTATGAAAGGATTCATGATGAGTTTTTGAAGGTACACAGGCATCTCTGTTCTCTAGGGAGTGCACCACCACAGCTGTCATACAGCCCATCAGCAAACCAGGGTGGAATTTACAATGTTGAAATTAAAGAGATTCTTCCTCATTGTTTCCCATTAGTTTTATGGTTATCCAAGGTTTGTAACTTCTCCACATCGAAGCTGGACGCAAAACTGGACATCTTCTTCCAGAGCTCTGGAAGATGCAGAGTTTACAGGACTGACAGGGTTTCTTTTGGCTGGTGCAGGATGCTGCTGTGCCTGGCAGACCCCAGGCAGGGCTGGAGGGCCGCATTCCCAGCAGGCAGCCTGCTGTCAGGTGCTGGGGTGGTTTCCTGGGACACAGGGTGTTTGCACCTATTGGCCTCACGTGTTTAATGCTCCCAGATGCACCAATAGGTCCCGACCACACAGAGTGCCTTGCACTGCCCAAGGCACCTTGCAGCACCTGTGCAAGAGTGTAATTCAAACAGCCCCATGCTCCTGGCCTGGGCTTAGAGCCCTCTGAGCTCAGCCAGCTTGAAAATAGAATCTTCCCCAGCCAGGCTGGGAGTCCCAGGACGCTGGGAGCAAACACTTGGCTGCTGAAGCACAGCTACACAGTTCATCCAGAGATGCTACTGCTTACTGCTGCAAGCATGGAGCCCTGCCACAGATTGTATGGAAAACTTGAACATTTTCTATGTTTTAATACTGGAAAAAAAATCTCCTCTTTTTATTTGGACCAATAAAATATAGGAACTGCTTTTTCATCACCTCATTTTTCTCCTTTCTGAGAGAAATTAGATCTTTCTTAGTTTAGAGGAGAAAAATTCCCTGCACTGAAGGGGAATTGCTCCTTTCTCATGTACTGTAGCACAGGGGGACCACTATGCAGTCAGATACCACTTTACCTGCAGTCTTCTGTGGATTCTCCAGGCAAAGAAAGAAAGGAAAAAGATTTCTAAACTGAAGATCATTTCTTCCCAGGGATGTGGAACACATAGGTGTAACCTGTATATCTCCTTTTCTTTCCATCACATTTCAGATTATATTCCCACAGGCTTAAAGGCTGGACAAAAGCAAGAAGTCAGTCAAGTATTCCAGCTTCCTGAAAAACTATGTCTGCATTTTGGAGCTCTAAAGTCCTGTGCCCAGCATAGGATGGTGTGCATGTCTGAGGTGTAAGCAAAAATGAATTATTAAAACAGAAACACACCATTTTCTAAGCAGCATCTTGATTTCTGTGGAAAGGGGTACTGCACTTTTTCTCCCAGCAGTGGAAATCAACCACAAATACTTTGATATTGAATCCTGGCATGGATATACCCATAAACTTAATCTTTCTTGGTTTGTCTAACATGAGAAAAACTATCTTTCTCCTTATTCTACTCTGTGATTTATTCATTATTTTGGTGTTAACAATGGTTTATTTCTTCTTGCTAGCCTTGTAGTAGAAGATATAGTTGGCTGAAACCACAGAAAAGCTTTTGCACAATGCATGTTATCTCACTAAGAAAAAGGTTTAAAACATGACTGCATCTTTGCATCACTATGAAGACAGTATTATTCTCCAAATGACCACTATGTTCACAGTGGTCTTAAAAGAAAGCAAATAGAAATGAAATACAAAATTATCTCCATTACACTTAGGCAGACAAGAACTGGCTGAAAATAGAGGTGCAAGTAGATAGAGTTGCAGTTTTGTCCAGCAACTGGCCTTGAAGAAAGACTGTACATTTGAGATAATAAAATGCCTAGAGAAGTGTCAGAACAACTTCAGTTTTCTCAGAATTAGGTAAGACTCATGAATGCTACCATCCTGATGGATATTTCTGAGAAAAAGTCTAGAGAAGGTCATAAATAAAGCAAGATGCTTTAAGAAGACAAAATGAAGTGGGTATTTGGGTGAAAATACAAATATTCATGGTAGTCATGGCATTGCATGGGGTAGCTGCTCACATCAACAAAGGTAACCCTGTCAGTAACTGCAGATATTTTATTAAATTTAAATATGAGGAATCCACTATGGCATTATAAATATGGCACTTTCCATAGGAAGAGTACCAGTCAGTTTGTTACTACAGAAATCATTATCTGCATCTCTTCATAGGTCTTGGCTACGACATGCCCCTAAAGTCATACAACCAACAAAGCATCAACAACTCCATATGGAATCATAAATTATTTTCACAAACTTATCAAAAGCCAGCCAGATGGATATGTGGTTCTGGTGAATATATCCTTGCACATCGGGCAGATGCAAATATTCAGCCACCAATAACAGATTTTAAACTGTCTCTGGAAAGTTGCTGGAAGCATAGATAACATTAAAATGTTATTAAATCCAAGACAACTCAAAGCAGAAATTAAAGCTTCTCTAATTTTGCCTTCTCACAGTTCAGATGCCTCACATGCTAGCTATCCTAGTTAAGTGGGCTTCTCTCATGACCCAAGTCCCCAGATAACTGCCCTGGGTACCCTTGCAAGCTACTCATCCTCTGAGTTAGCCTGTGTGTGGCACTGGGCTTCATTTGGGACAGCAATCACATGAGAGTGAGAGAATGGGAATCCATGAAATTCTCGAGTGCTATCGAATATTTCAGGAAGGACACTCCCCCCCTTACTACAAACTGCTTAATATTTTTCTGGCAAAAGAGGGCTCAGAGGTCATGGTAGAGAAAAATACGTAAAGGAGAAGGCAGAGAGTTTCTAAAATATGTTTTATCTTACCCCATGTTATATATTTTTTGTCCATCATGACATAAGATAACACAAATGCTGGTAGAAGTGTTTCATGGCAAATGCAGGTCGTTCTTTGGGATTTGGAAGAGGGAATAGAGTAACAAATAACAAGGTAACACATCATTTTTGGTGTTTGGACCTCATCAATTCATGTGCACTTCTTGAAACAGTGCCCTGTGGAAACCTGTTTAAGTCACACACAAGGAATTGCACAGAATCCAGTACTTGTCAAACTGAAGTGTTCTACTTCATGAAGAATTAACTTTGCCTCTCAAAACCAGCTGTGGATCTGCAAAATTACTTACAGATAAGTTTATTTCCCTCTCTTTCTCATTAATCACAATCTGATTTACTTAATTTACTTAAGCCAGGACCTCTTTTATGGATTCTTAAAAGAGAATGGACAACAGAAGAGACTTAGACTGGGCATTGGGAAGCATTTCTTTATCAAGAGGGTGGCCAACCATTGAAACAGACTTCACAGGGAGGTGGTCAATGCTCCAAGCTTGTCAGTGCATAAGAAGCATTTGGACAATGCCTTTAAAAACATGCCTTAACTTTTGGTCAGTCCTGAGTGATCAGGATGAGATGATCACTGTAGGTCCCTTCCAACTGAAATTGTCTATTCTATTTTATTCTATACTATGATGAACATATATGGAATTCTTTAACTGGAGACCACTAGTAAGCACTGCAAATTTTTTTGTTTACATTACCATTTAATTGGTCTGATTGTTCATGTTTTCATCCCTGAGAGAATATTGAATGAATTTTTGGTGGTGAAACAATATCTTGGTTTTTCTTATTCTAAAGAAAAATGGATGGTGATATAACAGCCACAATAAATACATCCTCAAAGTAAAATCTTTTCAGTTATAAATTTCAGCTTTTGCATTTTGATCACACTTTAAAAACCACAAAGTTTAAAATTAACCATAAGCTTCATTTAAAAACAAAACAAAACAAAATAGCACTTAAGAGGTGTGCTTGTTCATCTGATCTTTGTATGGCTAATAAAGGATCTGACGTGAATATTCACTTATACAAACAGAAATTTGTTCCACACTGTCAGTTAATGTTGAATCAGGCACTGAACAGGTCATTCAAAATCCCACAGTTGAAAAGTTGAGTCATTACAAAAAAATAAACATTTAAAGTCACTTGAGTAAATAAGCAAATGTACACACCATGACCTTTCAGACATCTTTTTGTCTAGATATCACAGCATAATTGTGCCTAAAATGGGAAGTACATTGTTGTTGATCTGGAACCGTGGCATTTATTCTTTCATTCATCACATGTATCCAAGCAGTACCTGTATCTGACTGCAAACAGAAATGGAAGCAGTATCAGCAAATGAAATACTGTGCTGTGACTTCATGTGTGGCTCAGCTCAGGAACTGCATCTCTCCATTCTCTGACATAATGAACTTTCTGGGTGAGCTCCCTTCTTCCTACCTTCCTGTTTCCTAGGAAAAGCTCTCATGAGTTTATCAATCCTCGTTGTGCTATTAATTAAGCCATCAGAACAGAAGGGTTGGTTCAAGGCATAAAAACAGTAGCAGACTACATTTCAACCGAGTACCTAAGCAGTGGCATGTGTTAAGAGCAAGTCCTCATGTGATGGATGCAGGCAACACTGGGCTCATGTTGGCAGCAAAAAAAGTGCAGGAGAAATTGTCTGCTTTACCATGACTCCCAGTCACAAACCATCCCATCCTCAAAGCACGAGGACAGGCCACAGCCCCATGCATCCTATGTAATTCTCCTTTCACATTAAATGCTAAACATAAAGCCAAGGACAAGCTGTATAAGTTGTAGTCAGGCATCTGTGAAGATAATTGCAGATTACCTCTATTTTCACTCACCCCAAAGAGAAGTTTTTTTATCAGCCTTTTTGGAGAAAGAGGTAAATAATAGAACATTTATGCTCACTTGATTTAACTCTACATGCTCCCAGTGTTCCAACACCCGGAACATTTAAGGGAACCACAAGAAACTGCGAGGAGTAGGAGAACTCAATTGTGATCCCCGATAATTTAGGATTATTTAAGATTCTGGTAGAATACTCCAAGTGAGCAAAGCACCTTGTAGGAGCCAAATGAGAAAAGAATCTGGTTCATCCTAGTGTTGAAAGATAGCTGACCTTTGAGCAAATCCACTCATAGCTGTTATGTACCAGAGCAGGCCTGAAGTAGAGACAACAACAAATGCTGCCTGGTGATGACAGCTAAAATCAGAGTCCTAAAACATCTATCTGCTGAGCAGAGCCAAGCAAAGCATCAGCTCGTGCCTCTGATCACAGGCCACCAAGAAAGAGCAGCAGCATTCCTTGGCACATTCAGGAGGATCCCATGGCTATTTTTGACAACTACCAGGTGGTGGCCAGCCAATACATTCTGCAGATGGGCAGATGATCACATCTTGCTGCCAAAAATCTTTAAGTGATTTACTCTCTTAGAGAGGTCCACAGTATTTCTAAGCTCTGTCCCAGGCAGCAGCATCTCAGCACAGGGTGAGCTGAGAAAAAGTGTTCAGCAGGTGATTTGTCACTTCAGCTTACATTTCAGAAGATAAAGCAGAGCTTACAGTGTTCTTCTGACCAGCTCAGGGGAGCCCTCAAATTTACCTGTGCACCCAGAGGAGGATTGTGCCAAGCCCATGAAGATGCCTTTGCCACGGGTGAAGTGTTTCTGAACACAGACATGCTGTTGTGCAGTGCATCTCAGGCAAACAGTGCAAACATAAATCTGTCCAAATTTGGGGGGGTGCTTTATGAAGAGCTGAAGCCCCTTTGAGTACCATGCTTCTGTCAGCAGAAAATAAACTGTGAATGTTATGCCAACTGAGAGCACCCCTTTTTAGCACTTATAAACACAATGTCACGTAGGAAGATGCCAGAGAAGTAGTAAGAAAACAAAAGAAACTGCAAGCCAGGGTCTTGCAAGTCTCCAGTGGAAATGGTATTCATGTCAAATGACATAAGTGTCAAACATGAGTCACTGCTGCCATTTCTTCCTTCCCAGATGAGGGAAACGTATAGTCTGTGGTCAAGGCAGAGCAGGACAGGATGAAAGATATTAGGCAGTTTGACTCCATTGCAAATGAGCTGTTAGGGTTTAATAAAAGTGTTTCTCTATAATGCACACTACATTTCCATAGCACCCAATGAAGGACTGGAAACTGAGTCTTACAGCCAATATGAGTTTACCAACATTTCAGTGGCAGAAAGCAATACTCTTGGAAAGCTCTCCTGAACCACTGCCCACATTTGGTAGCTGTGGTGACTAATACAAAGCTGTTGTTTTAAAAACAGCATTAGAACAAGAAAGCTGCTTCATTTTCCTCCCTGATTGTGGGCCAAGTGCCAGCAGTGACTGGCAGCTTGATCTGTCAAACAAGAAAAGTTTAGGTTGGGGGGGGTTATTATTTAGACATGAGAGAGGTAATGCACCTTTGAAAGTTTGTACAGATAAAGCATGTCTTTACATTTTGAGAGCATGGTCTTACAGAAAAGAGGCTGCTTAAACTAAGAGCAAAGTGAGCCAATCCTCAGCCATTGCAGTATTGTGAGCAAAGCTCCAGCAGCTCACAAATGCCAGGAATCTGGCCTATTGTCTGCCTTTTCACCCCACTTCATTGTCTGTGAAGTTTGCCTTCAGTGTACCCAAGTTTAGTGTACTTCAATAACTCAGTCAACAGAGGGAAGCAGATGGCAAACATTCCCTCCCAGAAGCCTGGGGTTTCTTTCTGGCATCTCAGTGATATCGCAGATGCAAACCCTCCAGCCAGCACCACTGTGCTTTGCCATCAGGTTTCCTCTCTTGTCAAGGCATCACTGACTCTTAAAAGTCAAAGTGACCTGGTTTGGTTTTGGGACTAGTAGCGTTCATGGTTTGAACCTTATCTCACTCCTTCAAAAATTATTCCAGAAAAAAAACATTTGTTGGGAAAGTAACTGCTAACACTGATCCTGCCCTACTCATCTGGACACCATAAAGGCAAGCATGTTGTTAAGGTCACACTGTGCCATTCCTTGCACATGATGTGCAGGCTGGGTTATCTCAGAGAATATAGGGGGAAGTTCAGGGGCCAGGAGGGAGGATTTGCTGGGGTGCCTGAAAATGTGTGCTTGTCTGTGAGCTTGCAGGACTCTGACAGTTCAGTGTGCCCGATGCATTCCACTATTTTCTCATTTTTTAATAACACTTAATTCAAACTTATGAATAGTGACTATTTCACCAGAGCAATACCATAACCTGTCATCTGGAATAGGCATTTGAAGCAGTGCAATGCTTTTGCTCCATAGAGATACCAGTACAGCTCCAGAACAGAAAAATATTTTCTGACACTGGATTACTTACTGTAAGGGATATCCCAGTGTTCAGTGGCACTGAATTCATTATTTGTCCATTTTGACCAAGTCAGACTTCATCCCACACATTCCAGGGAGAAACAGCAATCTCTGACTGCAACTGTGATCTCATCCCCCTAAAGACAGCAGGGTGAAACTTTTAATTATTACCCATGGTACCAGGCCTCTGCACAGGTTTTTTGGTTTGGTTTGTTTTTTTTAAAGAAAATCTTCTTTCCCTTATGCCATAAATGTTAGAATTGAGCCTTGATACAGCTGCTGGCCTCAGAGGGAGAAGAAGGAAAACCCAGGAGAATCAGCCCATTGCATCCCAACATGGAGAAAGCCACAGAGACATCAGGGCACAATACATACTATAAAGTTCTTTGCTGGAACAAAAGCACCCTCATTGCACTCTCATTCTCTTTTAAATCAACAGAGTTGTAAAAGTTATTTCTATAGGCATCCATTTTCCCTCTCTCATAAAATTGTATGAAAGCGTTTCCCAAACAGCCCATCGCTATTGTGCAGCCTACACCCCCGCCCCAAACGGCGCTCCTTCGCTCCCATGGGCCGTGCCACTGAATACAGCAATCGCTCTGCTGCCTCACAGCCTTCCTCCTCTTGTGAAAGCCTGAGCATAAACCAAAATTGTTCCAGAGACACTAATCTGTATTTTCTGTACACTCCCTAAAAGACACAACTGACCTATTTTTGTAGGTCCTCCAGAAAAGTTTTCCTACCCACTCGAAGAAGATTTCATCTTTCTCTCCTTACAAAGGATTGCAAAACAAGTCCTAATTGCCTTTTTTTTTCCCTGACATCATCATGTGAAGACTACTCGCCCAAGGTTATAAGGGCTCCATGTTCATTCCTTGAATACATCCCTGCCATCACTCTGAGTTAGAGATTGGCCATTTTAAGCAACTGAGCGATGTGTAGGCACAAATGCCTTGCTGAAGCATCTAGTTGTTTACTTGTGCTACACATTTGCCACTGTTCCTGGTAGCAGACAGTAGAACTAGAGAGGCAACAGAAGGGAAGCAAGAAATTAGTTAGGGGGAAAAACTATAGCATTGTTTGTGCCCAGAGAAGACTGTAGGAGCAAAGCTGTGTCTGCAGAAATTCAGGATCTGGGCCACCTTGTGCAAAAGCAGTGATGTTTTATTGTCAGCTTCTCATCCAGGTAATTAATTAATTTCATTAACAGAGTCAATTTCAGTCAGAATAAAGGTTCAGCCTGATCTGATGGCAATCCTATCTCTTGTGCTCAAGCAACTGATACATCACACAGGTCTGGAAAGCGCCATGACACTTCTGGCAAGTGAGGAGGATTGAGGGGACTATCCCCTCCTTCCACACATGGGCCCCTTTTCTCAGCCCTCACCTCCTTCTGCAGTCCCAACAAGTTTCCTTTCATGCCTTTAACTCCTCCAAAAGCTGAACTCTAAATGCCAATTTTCACATCCTAGGCATTTTTATTACTGCACAGTTTCCACTGGGATCCCAGGCAGCACCTTGCCATGTCCCTACCATGACCCAGTGCCACAATGGCAATCTGTGCCATCTCAACAGAGTCTTCAGCTGTGCATGCCCCATGATCACACAGAGCCCTCAAATAGGTACTTTTCTCCCCTTAAACTCATTGTTATCTATACCTGGTCCACATCAAGATCACCTCTATGTGACCCTGTTGAAGGGGTCTGAGTAACAAATCAAAGACTTTTAGCCCTACTGATAAACCCTACACTGATAAACCATTTGAGACATCATAAGTGAAGCCATGCCTTCAAATAATTTACTTAAGACCTAGTACATTACACGCAAAAGACTGTGTTAGAAATACAGTGTTGAGGTTTGAAGTCAAACACAAAAAAACCCACATCTAAGGGAAGTATTAATTTTGCCTACAAAACCTGTTTCATTCCAAATACTGGCTGGATTTCCTTTCTTCAGGGTGTAGTGAAGGGGTCTGGTTGTTGCTGAAACAGCTGAATGTGTTGGGAGACTTTGGAGTGGAAAATATAGTCTTAGAGTTAAGGGTAAAGTGAGAACTGGATTTTTTTTTTTTCCTTCCATTTGCTTAAGTGCTGTAGGAGATTTAGGAGACTAGAAAAAGGCTTCATAAATGTTCCCTGTGCTGAAACTCTGACATAGGAAGTAACTCAGGCTGATATGAATAACTATTCACTCTCTGGGGCTTCCAGAAAATCAAGAGCAGCTGTGCTTTGAATCCAGAACTGCTGCAGAAGTCCCAAAGAAAAAAAATCAACCCAGTCTGAAGCACCTCTGCCAAGAAGCTCAACTATTTGGTTTTCAACTTTCTAAGTACCAACTTCTTACCCAGAATATAGTGCTACACTTCTGCAAATATCACCTGACTTTGGGGATAGGCAGATGCAGCAGTGTTGAGAATGAAAAACCCCAGGGATAAGGGTTTATTAATAAAAACCTCCTCTTTAGAACCAGGCTTCAGTATAAAAGGGGTCTCAGCTTTTCCCTGGTGCCCTACCCATTTGCCTGGACTATGCCTCATTCTGCAGCTTCTGTGATCTTGGAGCAAAGTCAGGCTAGGTGCTGCATAGAAGTTCGGTGTACAAAATTATCTTCATCACCTCTCCCTGTCCCACAGGATTAACAGCAGAGCTGCAACAGTACAAATGAGTGAGGAGCAGACACTGTCGCCAAAAATTAAATCTGAGGTGGCATTAGCCCCTGGCAAAGTCTTCTCTAGCCTTTTTCAGTCAGTCAGACATAGCTGTTAAAGGAACATTTTTGGGGATGTGTCAAATGCAATCTCATAAAAATCTCCTTTCTGATGGGAGTCTTAGGTTATAAAAGTTAATGCAATGCAGATAGCTGAGTTGAACAGGCTGTTTCCCAGTAGACTCTGGTATAAAAAGTATTGCATTATATAAAGCTTGAATCACAGCTTTCTCAGCAACTGTTTGCTACAGACTGGGTATCTATCTCATGAAAGGCAATGAAAATAGTATGGAGAGAAGGCTGCACTTCCTAGGGGAAGACCTGGCAATAAGATGGAGATTTTGAACCTTTCTTTTTTCCATTAAAAAGTATACAGCCAAAATGAAAGCTAAAGAATAATTTCATTATTGGTCTCTCTTTATTTAAAAAAAGCATAAAGTCAGACTGTCTGGCTAGTACATTATGAGGATATTGATGCAGTTAGAAAAAAAAAATCATAAAAAAAAACACAACAGGGATTTTTCTACCCGGAAACCTGATGTGTCACTCCTTCAGCTTTGTCCCTGGGGGCAGACCATGGGAATTCCCAGTCTTGGGCCCCTGTGGCTCTCAGCCAGTCCTGCCACTGAGGCTGTGCTTTCAGCCTGGGATGTTGCTGTGCTGCAGGGGCAGAAAATAAGCCTTCAGTCTGTTTCCTGGCAGGATGAGGTCAGGTCTGAGGGGGCTGTGTAAAGAGTCCTGCAAACCTCTGTAAGCACAGTGAAGAAGCAGGGAGCCTTCTTACCTCCCAGAGAGGAGAGAAAAATTAGACAGACTTTGTCTAAACCAGCAACAGCCCAAAGACTTCTAGAATCCCATAACATATTTTGCTTTAGTTTCTTTCATGGAGTATCTTAATCATTCAGGGTTCTCACAGCTTCAAGGCTGCCTGAAGCTGTACATGGGATTTCAACTGTCTCCTTTGAAAGAGGCATGGATTTAACAGGTGAGGGAATGACAGCCATTTAGCTTTACATCTATAATCACACCTCTTGGTGTGCTTGGCTCATTTGGTGCCCCAAATCCCAGAACATATTTGTAGACATGTGGCAGTTCAGCCCCTGGCTTCATGTGGGAACTGCACCTGCTCAGCCCATGCTGGTTTGTATGGTGAGAAAGATCTGTGCAGCTGGAACTGAAGTGTGGAGGGCCAAGTCTTGGAAGCCTAATGGAAGGGTCTGTCTTCAAAAGAGCTTCTCTTTCTTCTTGCACAGCATTTACATCCCAACGCTGGCTAATGCACCTTCCCCTGCCCACACCAACCTAGCAGATATTTGGGTTTGGCCCACAGGTATGTGCACCATTAGCATCTTTACCTATTCCAATTCTTAACAGGGTAAAGTTTAATCATCCTTATTCCTGTTGCTATTTTGGGGAAGAAAACGAGTCATTCTGTCATTGCATGCTCCAGAAAACACGAAAGTCTCAAAGGAGCCCAGGTTTCCTGTTACCAGTGCCTTAAACTTTGCCCCACCTTTGGGAAGCACAGGCAGCTAGTGGAAGAATGTCATCCACTCTAACAATTGATTTTCTTATGTACAATAACGTCAGACCTTTTAAATAAAAGGCTGACCTGTCTCCTTCTAAAATAATTCATCTGTTTTATGGAGTGTTGTTCTGATTATATACAATTCCCACAAGAAGGGAAGTACCTTTAAAATAAGGACTATTCAGTACTAGTACAGGATTTCCTCTTGTTGTTGATAATTTCCTCCTAACAGAAGACGCAATGAATCCCAGAGAAATTCAAAGGGGCAATCTACAGACAGTTAGGCATCTACATTATACAGGGAACATTGTTCAATCACATTGATGTTTTCCTGATGAAGTAAAAAACATATATACCTGCTGTGCAGCATATAAAAGAGTTCCTACAGCACACACTTCAGTTCCCTTTGGTACATTTTTAATCACTATCCTATCCCACAAACTTTCACATAACCATCCCTGAACAGCAACAAATGACATTTTTTTCTCTTTTCACCTTTCACTATTGAAATCCAGCCTCTGAAATGGCCTCTGCTGTTAAAGAAGGCAGGCTTGGTGACAATGAGAAGGTTACCCAGTCATTATCAGCACTGTCTACAGCAGATATATAACATCAAAGAAGTTCTGTGTTCTTTCTACCAGATGTCCCTTGACTCAGAAAGAGGCTCCATATTCACCTTCACTAGAAGGGCTCATTTTCCACTACTGGTCAGAACATGCATTTGCCCTATTCATGTAACTGTGAAGGAGACCTCATACCTACATAAATGGCTAATCCATGCTGAAAAACACCACATCAAAACCCAGGAGCTAAGTGGCAGCACTAACAGCCAGGTGGTAACTGCTGATGAAGGCTGAGGGATTTGTGGAAGAGGTTGCTGGTCACTAGATGCTCTTATCAGTTATTCTGATGTCTCAAATTCTCTGTCAACTTGGGTCAAGTCCTCCTCTCTCATGCTTTAATTCCTTGAGCTCCTCACACTTGCTTGACTGGACTGTACAAATGCCATCAGTAAACCACTATGCTATAATGCACTCTTACAGCCATTGATTGTCCATCTAGCCCTGGTTTCTCCTTAGCTAATGGGATGTCCCATCAAATGTGATGAAGACATTCACATGCATTGCTTCAGCACCTTATCGGTTTTAAATAACATGCTTCACTCTTTGTATGTTGCTCATACTGAGAAAAATTATGAATACTGAGTACTACCTTCCCCTCTCTAAATCCTCTATATACTGGCATGCAGCTTATTTTTTCATCTGATGTCAGGTATTTCCATTTCTTTGCCACAGGCAATGCAAACAATGCATCTCTTCATTCATCTGTTCACAGCCTCAATTTTCCTCTAATCCTACAGATCAGCCTTCCTTCCTTCTCCTGACATTCTCTTGCAGAGCTGCTTCACCATCTTTCCTACTCCCAGCATCCTTTCTTCTGTGAAAGCAGAGCAAAACAGAGAAATGCACGTACCTGTTTAACCTGTTACTAGTGTTTGTGCCTAGAGTTTACAGCTTACCTTGGAGAAGCCACCTGGAAAGCTCCAAGAAGTCTTTCCTCAGTGCAGAGAGAAAAGCGTGGTCTGCAAAGTCCTCCTTGTGCTGAGGCTGCCTCAATAAGCAGGAGGTGTGCAGAACTAGTTCCAGCTGTTCCCCCCCTTCCTTGCCAGAAGGTTTCACCTGAAATGAGCAGCCTGGTAAAAGACTCTGAAAAGGTCCAAACAATGTAATGTGGTTAGGGCAGGGCAGAATGCCCCCCCTGCTCAGCTTTCCTGAGCACTTAGATAAGCCCCTCCTGCATGATACAGCTGTGTTACGTGATTTATTGAGGTAAAAAATAAAAAACAGCTGGAAGGGAACCTACATCTAAGAACTTTGCTGGGAAGGCTTGGGCAGACTGCACACTGCACAGGTCAGAGCAAGGCAGTTTGGTCCACTCCTTTGAGCTGCATGAATAATCAGCAGAATTTACTAGAAAAAAAAATTCACAGGACTAGGTGGAATAAGAGAAAACATATAACACCCAAGCACTTCCTTAATAAAAGTCTTCACCAAATGAACACTTCTGACTCCCAAAAGACACCTTCGAGCATCTGTATCTTACAAGGCATTGGCATTTCAACATTTATGACTGCAGACACGCTACTATATTGCAAGCATGAGTCAATGCCCACATCTTCTGGCTCCAGAAGAAAGGGACTGTTCTAATTTTTATTTATAAGCTGGGCAAGAGCAGAGAGAGTCATTCAGTTACAGGCAAAACCCACACAGACCCTGCAAGATCAGGTAGGCTGGTTAACACATGAACATATTCGTGCCTTAGTGTACTGAGTCACAAATACCACAACCCATCTCTGCATCCTTGCATGTAAGGCCTCAGAAAAGGGCTTAGTACCTATTTTTTGTTGCCCTCCAGCACAAAGCCCATGGCCTCTACATTATTCGCTAAAGAATTCCAGCGCCATGTTGAACGTGTTGCAATCCAAACTGGGAGTTTCTGGCAATAAACATTTGTGAGTATGCACACAATATAAAACAGGAAGAAGGATTTCAGTTTATCTGTGTTCACTTGGGCTTATTTGTTGCTTGGGGAAAAAAAAAAAAAAAAAAAAAAAAAAAACAAACCAAAAAAACCTGGCAGACTTCCCACCACTATGCAATAGTCTAGGAAGGCTCCTGTCACCTGGGGACTCACATGCTGACGTGTGAGTGAAGAGAGCAATAGGCAGGATTCATGGGTTTTCAGCATGATCCTAATAAACTCTGTCATGCTACTAGTGTTAAGACAGGAGCACTGAACAGAAAGTGTCTTAAGAACTACTGACAGTTTCTTTCCAAAAGCTAAAAAAAGTCGCTTTCATCAGCTCTTCCTTTACACCAAAGCACAGAATGGATTTCCAGAGGTTTGTATCTGGTTTTGTGCACGATTTACCAGCCTTTTAAATTTATTCTGCACTCCAAGCCAGTTTCCCTAATAAAGGAGGATAGTATTGGCTTAATATGGAGTACCACATCATCTTACATCCCACACAAAGCTTTAGCCTGAGGATTTCCAGATGGACACATTTCATCCAAAGCAATTGAAGGTGGTTGGGGGGTCATGGGATCAAGACATATATGCATTTCCTTTCTTTTCCAGCATCCCTCTGGTTAAGCTTGTGCTCCTGAATTGCTCTTTTGTGATAGGGTAAACAAGTAAACTTTTTGGACTCTGGAGATATCTACTGCCTAGAGAAGCAAACTTATTTTGCCTTTCTCAGTTTCTCTTTAGAAACCTAGCATCCTGTAGGAAGGAAAAATAGCAGAATGTCTCAGAATCGTAGCTTTTGAGAAATAACAGCATTTATCATTCATATAGAAAATTTCCAATTACAACTGCCTCTAGAGGAAAGGAGACCAAACGCTGCCATACCTCTTACGCTGCTGGCAAAACAGATATACATTAAGTGATTGCTAAGACAGCTTTACAAAGTTAGCAGCAGCCCTGGACTTACAATCCTGGTGTTTCACGGTCTGGGCCACGCATTTCCCATTTGAATTTCTAGTTTTTGTGAGAATTCATTAATCTCTTTCTATGATAACAATTGGTAGATTTTTGAATCAGTGAAAATTAATATAGAATTATCGCAAAAGTTGAAAAGTTCTCATTAATACCTTTGTCATTGGTAATAGAAAGAGAAGACAGTGGATATAGAGACAAACACCAGCAGCGAAACTTTTATTGCACTCTCCTTCTGAAGTCCATTCAAGGGTAGGACAGTGGGACAAAAATAATTATAGGGGTCTTTCTACACAAAAGAGCCAGCTATTTAGAGGGAGGCAAAGTCATTTGAATGTCAATGAAATAACCATTAAAAGGCTGAGAAGCATTGCCATTTATTAAAAGATCTAAAGAATAGTTGCATGCACTATAGCAATCTTCTAGGTAGGAGTTGTTAATTTGCTATAAAAACCTGTTAGGGACAGGGCAGAGCGTAATTAAACAGGAGACAATACACACTGTGAAAGGAAACTGGATCTGGAATTTTACAGCCTCTTATTTCAGGTTTCTACATGAAACACTATGCTCTATAATCTCTCCTTAATAACACCTATGTATTTCTAGCTCCCACAGTGTTTTGCATTTCATTTCTAGCAGTGGTCTCCTATAGCCTAAGAAGGAAGGTAAAACAAGGTTACGCACTTGAATGCTCTCCCGCTCTTTCCAGCCTCACAGCAATCCTTCTTCCGAGAAAGTCTCTCATCAATGCCACTCCTTAATTGGCCTGAGAGCCCCTCTTTAAACAAAGCTCTAGTCTCCCACAGGGCAGAGTTCTTTCTGCTATTCTGGCAGAGCTAAATCCAGACGAGGATGTGCCATTTACCAAAACAAGTGTACTAAAAATTCAAACGTGCGGGAAAGAAGTAAAGTCCTTCCAGAAGTTCTGCAGGTAGAGATTTGCAGGTAGAGATTTGCAGGTAGGACGGACTGCATCAGGAGAAAACCTATCTGCCTGTAATCCTATCGGGTTTTTACTTCAAGCAACGGTGTTAGACACCAGTGGTACCACTCAGCAACAGATACAAGATCCCTGGGAGACCTGGGTTAGATTCTGCACTAATGGACTGAATGTGATCTGAACCTCACTGTAACCGTACAAAACTTCATTCCAGAGCTACAGAAAACAGCTTCATGAGTTAGACAGAAAAGGACTTCATACTTGTAAAAATGATCACTTTTTAAAGTTAATAAAAAATCACTAAGACTATTCAAGAGCAGTGCAGCTTTAACCTCTTCTGCAGCAGAAACCCTGGTATCTTCACTACCTGCCCACACACTGCCAGGCACATAAAAGTGATGTGCAAAAGAAATCCTACATTTTCCTTCCCTTGACTGTTACTCCAAGGCACTGTGATTCTTCATGTACTCAGCTAGCAAAGCAACATATGCCATAATATCTGAGAAAAGAGTAAATACAAATGCCCACAGCAGGACTAAGTAGCAATTGTTCAACACCTCCTGTGACACCCACAGGCATAGAATTCTCCACTGATATATATCAGACAAGCATGTAGTTTAAAATACTTTGTTCTTTCTCCTTTATTTAGCCACAACACAGATACAAGAGCAGGGAAACCCCTTCCAGTGGAACTCACTCGATAAACCTGTTCAGATTAAGATTCTCATTAAATCAAGCAAAATACATGTACATGCACACACTCTCAGGCACACAAGAACACAGCAGAATCTTACAGAATGAGGAGTGGCACTGAACTGCACCTAACATGCAACAGAAACGTCACCTGGTTAGGATGCATCTGTGCATCGAGGCTGTGCACTGAACAGGTTCCCACTGTACCATTCCATTGGCTATTTAAATACCAGCATCATCCATTTCAGCTGAAAATTTGAAGCTCACAGAGCAGAGTCTGACCTCAGATACCCAAGAATTCAGGCTAGCAGAACAATTACTCCACTCAAAGCAGGATCTGGCCCTACAAAATGAAGATGCACGTGACCAGCTGCAGCTGGGAGATTACTGCAGGTGGCAAGTTTAATTCCCCCAGCAACCAAACCCACCACCAACACAGCATGCAATTTGACTTTTGCACCCTCCCCACTCATACTGCTCCTTTTGGTGGAAGAAATAGTGTAGTGGTTCTAAGAAGTGAGCAAATATCTACTAGGGACTAGAACAAGATCACAAAATATACCAAACGGCTTCAGAAGAAAGAGGAATTGGGCTCTTAAATAAAGCTGGTCGAGCAGGTCCATCTGATTTGTCAACGCTTTGCTCAGAAATATAAGACTCAAATATAGTTTACAAAAAGAGTAATTCTTTATAGAACACCTCTGTGTCAAAATACTAACAAAAACACAGCTTGTAAATGCTGAGAAGAATGGAAAAATTAATAGCAAAACTAGGCCATCACTAACAATAATAGGTGGTATCTCTTCATAAAAAGCCAGTCTGATGTACTAAGAAAAAACAAAACATCTGAAACAAACTGTTTACAAAAGTGACTTAAATGCTCAGCAGAGATCTAACACAAGTGTTAACAAACCGCTACTGTAATTTTATTTTTGGACAACTTCAGCAACTATTTAAAAAAAAAAACAAACCTGTTAATACAAAAATGTAGAAAACAAAAAAGAAAAATCCAATGAGACAGTTTTTAGATAAACTCAGTTAAGGTGAAGCTGTACCTTTGTCCCAGTTACTAAGAACTTCAACTTTAAGGGTGACATTAAACCCAGCTCAGCCAGGTTTATAGGCTTCCCCACCCTTGCTAAAGAGTCAGTTCTTAGAAGGCGCCAATCTCAGTCCCCCAGGGTCTGTACGGTTTGCTGAGCACTGCTGACTGCGTCGGTGTAGATGGGCTCAGCACGTTGGGGGACAGCAGATGGAAGGAGCCAAACGAGAAGGGGAACGCAGACAAAGATGCCATGGAGGAGAGAAGAGGAGGAGACAGTTTGGTAGTAGATGTGACCACAGGGAGCACTGGTCCGACGCTGCCATTTGGGGGCACTCTGAGTGAGGAAGTTTCAGCATGTGGGGCAGCAATTCTGGTCTGGTGATGTGGTTCTGTGGAAGATGCTGCAGTACTGGTATTACCATGCCCGTTTTGAGCCAGCAGCAACGGGTGAGGTATGTGAGGGTGGTGTCCAAAGGCACTGCCCCAAGGAATGTGTCCGATGCCAGTGTGTGCACTACTCGCTGCTTCCCGCTGAGAGGCGTAATTGTTGAGATGAGACACGAGCCGAACTCGCAGAGGATCAGAGGCATCCAGACCCTCTATGATACTCAGGTATCGAGCAACTTCAGCCAGGCACTCTCGAAACCCTAGACTCCGATAGTCCATAGCCAAAGCATGAGCATCAAAATAACCTAAGAGAAAAGAGCAGAGAACGAAGTCTTAAGATGTTGTTTCCTAGTCATTGTCTACAAGTAGCCTCCCCACTCCACCCTCCCCTATAAGCATATTTCACTTGGATGTGGTTAGTATTCCCAACCATAGACTAGCTGCCAAGCTCCTTTTTTTTTTTTACTTCCTTTTTTGTTTAACAAGCTTTTCTTTTATATCTGTGCTGTGATGCTGCAAGTCCCAAGACCAGTCACAGACTGCCATTTTTAAACTGGAATTGCTCACTGACACTGGAGGAAAGTATTTTTGTTCTTTCCATTTGTCTCCCTTGTGCAAGTAAAACCACAGCACACTGAAATTCATTAGAAACACAAGTCCTAACTTATCAGAGGAGACTTAAGCAGGCAAAGTACTTTTCTCTTTAAAAATGCCTTTCAGCATTTTTGCTAAATCTTTTCACCATTTATTTCATCCTTTATTTTTTCCTAGTTCTATTCTGAACTTTCAGAAAATAAGAGAAACAAGCATTAGACATCAATTACAACTGTTTCCCAAGCTGCCAAAAGCTGATTCACCTCGCAGTACTGACACACTGCTAGAGAGACTTGCAGTCACTCTCCTCTAGAACAACACTCTCCTCAGAGCTAGCACTGCAAAACCTTTCAGTGCTAGTGATGCCACAAATCTTGTGAAGTAGAGAAAGTCCCTAATTCCTGATGAAACGTAAAAGAGCTGCCGTTCACTTTCTGCAAGCATTGCCAATGCTCGGGAACGTGCCGCTCTCACAGCAGCCTCCCTGCAAGGCTGCTGACTCCGTCACGCACAAAACTTTACCTTTCCCTCCTGCTGTATGCAGCATTTTCAGGTGATCGACAGTCATCTGCAGAATCTCTGCTTTTTCCAGCTTGGCTGATCCCTAGGAGAGAAGGCAAGGCACGAAACATTTTAGGCAGAACCAGAGCCGTTACCGAGGGGTGACACTCCCTCCCGGGAAGGGAAGGGAAGGGAAG
>VXBQ01012692.1:0-11202 GCA_013400175.1 Phainopepla nitens
AAAAAAAAACCCTTCATGTTCTAAATTCAAGTACTAAAAATATATGTCAGTTATTGCAGTGTTCCTGGTGTGATTATCTGTTCTACCTTTTCACTGACCATTTATAAAATAGAATGAAATCTTTGCTTCCATTTTTTTAAGCTTAAGGTTTATGTTGAGGTCTGAAATCCTTATATGAGTCTAGAAGCATAGCATGGCTGACACACATCCACTAGAGCTACAGCTGTTTACCCTCACCCATAAGCACTCTCTTGTTTTCTGATGTTTGTATCTTCAGCCTGCTCATGAGCAGCATATTTAATTTAGTATGTAAAGTTAAAAATACAGGCACACTCCAGGAAGTAGCATAGAGGGAGAAAAGAGAGTGTGTAAACTCACCAACATAAGCACTGCAGCTGTCACTGCCTTTCCAGTTTTCAGCATACAGACTTATTAATTTGTTCTTCTTCCAATTCTTCTGAATATTCTATCTATAACTCTTTTCCCCAAGTTCTTGCAGAAATGAAGATCTTCCTTGAGATTCTGGGGTTTTTTTTGTTTTGGTGGTTGTTTTGGTTTTGTTTGTTTGCTTTTGTTCAGTTTTGGTTTTTGTATTGTCCTTATTTTGGTTCGTTGTGTTTTTTAAAGGGAATAACATTGGAAAAATGCATGAGATCTCACAAGGTCCGCCATAAACACATGCCAGTTCCCTTAAAAGAAGGTGTACAGTATTGAGAATGAGGAAAAAGTGGAAGAAAAATGAGAATTCTAGAAATAAATGTTTCATAGTTCCAGGAGACAGTACCAATCTTAAAATGTCTCCGTATTTCCAGTATTCCTTGGTTCACCTTTTGCTAAATGGAGCATTCTGTGAAAACTGCATTGTTTCGGTCACTTAAGAGAACAATTAAGGGTATGTTACAGTGGAATGAAGTACTAAGTCATGAGACTGATAAATATAATGGTGACATACTTACTGAGAAGTCACAACATACCACGCTGCTAATACATAATAATAATACTTTCTTTTGGAATCATCAGTTCTCTACAGTGCTTCACAATATTAACATTTCCATTCTGTGAAAGAAGAATAAAGAATTTGTATTATATTGCAAATACAAGTTTGTCAACTGCAAATCACAATGTCTTGCCTTTTCTCCTTCACAATATTATGCAAAGTGTCTCCTGTCTCTGGCTGAGGATCATGATTAAGATACAGAAACCACAAATAAAAAGCTACACCTGCTCTTTCCAGTGCTGACCTAGATGCTGACTTTGACATTAGATGGTTATTAAAACAGTCCTTAAGTTGTGTCAATTCTATGCTAACGCAAACTGTAACATTATTCGTAAAAAACAAAAACAAACCCTTAATTTCCCAAGCTAAGCTATACAGTGTTTCAGCAATGCTTTTAACGTTACTGGATTTGTTTGTGTTCTAATAATTAGAATTTAACAACACGAAAAAATCATTGAGTGCATCCACAAATAATTTTGAGATATAAACTCGAATTATGAAGAAATTAATCCCTATTATTACAAAACTGGGTACATAACACAGGTTTTATTACCTCCTCCAAAGGTAATGGAGAGGGTAATAAAAAAAATTTGGCATTGACCTCTGGTAGAGATACAGCCAACTGGATGGACCTACTGGCTTCTTCTGCTGTAGCATTTGCTTTGTGCACCTGTTTATGAGTTAGGGGATGCAAAAGTATCATCTCTAGCAAAATGGCCATCACTCCGCCCTCTAATGCAAGTTTGCTAACCCATCGACGAAGTCTTCCTGCTATGCATAGCCAATGTTGTTTCCTCCAGTCCAGAAAAAATGCAACAATATTAATCTGATTTCCTAGTGTGCTTCTAGACCTTTAAGTGCTATCAGGTAAGATTAGAGGGTGTGGTCTTCTAATTTAGTGCTTTATATGTTGCCTCTTGTTTATTTATGTTAAAAGTAATTAGTAGACTAAGTGTAAAAATGAGTGGGGAAGGAAGGGTGGAGACGTCCCACATAAATGCACTAGTTCAGAGAAGAGATTCCAAAACAGAGTATTGGATTCAGATTAATATTTGGAATACAGAATTCTTACAAGAAAAAGTCAAAGACATTCTGCAGGTTGCCTGAGTTCACATTCACAAAGGATTTTCTAGGATCTAAGTTGTGGTTCCTTATTACCTATGAAATGAGTTTGTAACAGGATTCAGAGACATCAGAGACAGTTTGCGAAATTTAGCATTTCTTTATGGTCTAATATTTTTTGGATCAGTATGTAACTCACAGAAGCCTTTTTTATGCAAAAAGTAATTAGCATGTCAGTGTAAGCGGTATGTTTGGGTGGGGCAGTTCACTGCTGTGTAAAAATCTCTGAGCCAGTTAGGGTTCTAGGAGAAATAATCAACTAATACAGTCCATCTCTGCAAGGATAGTTAACCTACATTATGCTATACTGATATCCAAACTATGTGTCCATATCCTGCCTGTCATCTAGAAACAACACCAGGAATACGGCCTAGAACTATAATAAAATTGTGTTTTGACACAATGTAAAGTGACAATCCTTATGTCAGAAGATAGGCTATTTCCACTTGAAGAATTGTTCTGTACATGGAATTAATACTTCAATACTTTTTTTTCCTATAAGTTTAAGCAGGTTTAAAGATTTGTGGAGAAATTCTTGCTATCATTGTTTTGTTAGTTTTCTTAGTCTTGTGTCTTTTTTTACGTGAAGTAAGATGTAAAAACAATGTGAAAAAGATTATTGCTCTGTTCTGAGGGTTTTAGAAATTCCATTCTGATATGCTGTACTTGGGAGAAGTTTTAATTTACTCTGGTCTTGAAGGTCTTCTGTATTTTTTTATTCAGACTTCCCTTGAAATCATAGCATTTGCTGCCCCAGGTAGTTTATACTGCAGAATAAGGGATACTTTTGTTTCTCCTGCTGCAGAGGAGCACAATGTGAATTTTTAATGGGACTACTTGGCGTCTCCATTTTCTTACTTTGGATTTTAGGGAGAGAAGAGAAGGTGAAAAGAGTAAAAAACATGTTCAGAAGAAAAATAGAGTAGCCATCAATCAGGTAATATCTGCAGCTATCTCCTAAGGGTAAAACTGGTATGGCTCTGTTACATCTCATTTCAGTAAGGGCTGGCATAAAAAGAGGTTAAAAAGAGACGAGAAGACAGGAGAGAGAGAGGGAGAGAAAGAGGGGGAGAGAGATTTAATCAGACTGACTGACAAAGTTAATATATATTCTCTATGAAAGAGGAGTCTCCAGGGTCATGGTTTCAGTGTTGAACAAGAACTCCAGAAAGTTTAGAGAGCTGGATTGAGTCAGAATTGATTTTTCTCTGTTTACTACATTCCCCAGGTGAAAAGTTAATGAACCAAGGCTAAAACATAAAAAAGGAATAGGTTACTTGGAAGGGTGTGATAAAAATATCATCCAGGTAAATCAGGAATGAACTTTCATGGTCCAGAGTAGGCACCTCACTAACCACAAATAAAGAGAAAGGAAAACTGTTCTGACAAAACAGAGCATGTTCTGTGATGATATGCTATTCCTGACGCGGCCCTCTGGAGCCCGGTTAGCTCTGTTATCACACTCCAGTGGCGCCGTGCCAAGAGTGGGGAACTGCCCCAGCTGATGAGATGCCAGTGGCAGAACCTTAGAGCAACGCTCTACGGAGAAGCTCGACGTCAGGGGACGGGTAAGGAGCAGAGCGGAGACTATTGTATCCTGGGAAGTCAATGGGGCTTATTGACGTTGAAGGAGCAGGACACAAGAGCCCCGAGCAATGCTGCGCATGAGCTTAAATATCGACAAAAATCGAGAGGCAGGTACAATACACAAACCAATGCGATGTCTTGAGTGGTGTGGTAAGGGAGGAGTCAGGGGTTGACATAATTGGTTCAGGACCAATGGGGATAAGGGGAGGAGAAAAGGGGTCACATGGGCCAATGGGGAGTCATAGATTAGGGGATTTCCAAAGGGGAGTACACTTCCGAGATTGGGCCATGTGGGGATTGGCAGGGAAAAGGCTAGAACAAGGGGCAGGGTTGAGGTGATGGACAGAGAAGAGATTGGAATAAAGGGAGGAGATACATTTGAGGGACAGGCTCTTGGGGTTGGGCATGTAAGTGGGACAAACCATTTGGGTAGAGATCGTGGGGGACAACAAACAAGGGCTGCAACATATTCCTACCAGAAAATATATGGCAATCTCAGGTGCATACAGAAACCTCTTTACCTGTAAAAGAGCAGGTGTTTGAGTGTAGCCTTCTGACAGATACATGGAGCCTGAGATAAAGGTTAGCATCACTTTCTATGGAGAAATGCCAGAAGTCAGAAGTCTGGTCTGTTAATTGGGACTGAATGTGAGGGGACTCTCAGCCTTGCTAGCCCTGTGAGATCTGTCTCACAAGTCTGATATACCACCACTGCCTCTTCTTGACTGCTCCAGCAGAGACACTGCATGAAAACACACACGCTTGGTGGAGGTGGGCAATTCATATTTCATATTTCTTCTCAATATTAAACAGGGAGCAAGGCTTGGATGTACCCTGCTTTTAATCCCGGTTATGGAGCCTTTTCTTGTTTTTTTCCCAGCAAAAAAAATGGGAAAAGTCCAGCTGACTGCTTTTACTATTCCACCAGTTTGTCACAAAACATCTAGAGCAACTTTTTATCTTAGGCTTTTTTGCATCTAGGAGGAGTGAAGAAATCAGTAAATCAGTACTGTCTGGTTAGAACTGAAAGGGTTCATCTGGGATGCTAATGATGAGCACCAAAAAGTTGCTGACAAAAGCATATAAATATTTTTCCAAGTTTCATTTTTTTCTTCTACAGAATTCTACTAGGCATTGAAGAACACATCACTGGATAAACATTTCAGAAGCAGAATCAAAACAAGAGAACAGCTCAGGCTCTGTCCCAGCTCATGTTGAATCATACTAGTGGATTACGTGTTTAAAAAGAGACACAGCCTCCAAAGCCTGGTGGTTAAGACATTTATGTATGATATTAAGCTCATAGTATTGAGATTTTAGTGTGTGTTTGACTATGGTTTATCAGTCTGTTTAGAATTTTTCTGAAAAACTTCAGGAGATTCACTTCCACACTTGGGCTATACTGAAACTGTTTCTTCTCCTCAAAATCCTAAAATTATTCTTTGAATTAAAAATATGTTTCCTTGTGAAATTTAGATTCCTGTTGAATTGCGGTGCTAAGATTTTTACCTCAAACTATGGCAGAAGAGATACTGAAAGTAAATCTAAGGTATTTCTACTGCTGCCTCTGGTATTCATATTTTTTGATTTTTCGCTGGCTAGTGCAGTTCACTTAAAATAGCTTTAGGATACCAGTCAAAACCTCAGGAATTTTTTACAGGAAAAACGATGAAGCTTCTCAGGATAGGATAGAACAAGATGAAACACTGGGGCTCTAATGCTGTAATCTTTGCCCATATGAAATGCAACAGGTCAGCACCATAGTTTGGCCATTAGAAGGCAAGGTAAGAATTAAGAAGTAAATTGGAACGTGTAATGAAACATTAAATGTGCCAGTTCTCTGAGCTCTTGGATTACAGCACAATGGCAAAAACAGTCACATTGAGCCAGCTGTATACATCAGGATTTTCTGCCTTTGATGGAAAGCAGCAAAAGTTAGACCTACAGAAAATAATCTGCCCTCAAAGAAAAGCACCAAGGTTTCCTATCCCTTGATTTTTTAAAATTTCATTTTGTTTTATATTTTGATGTCAATAAAAGCGATATTTGCAAAATCACACATGAAGGCTTGCAATGGAAAGCTCATCTGCCGGTAGATATGTCTGGACATGCATGCAACACACATACATAACACACAAGATAATTAGAAAATAATGGCCTTTTTTAAACTAACCAACCACCATTTTTAAAAATAATTTTGAAGTCTGTATTGCGACAGTTTGTTTTATGATGTCATGCCTGGCAATTGCAGAGCCATAATTGCATAGCTATGACTCATTGCAAACCAATCAGTGTAGTCAGTTTCCTAATGCTATTTTGTATTATAACATTGTTATTGTAAAGGCAGGAATTCTTTAATCATCAAATTGAATGACTGCCAAGAGCTCATTTTATTGACCATTAAACATGCGTCTGTTTAGAAGAAATGCTACAACATCGCTGTTTCCAATAGTAGATTTTTTTCTGCAGTATTTTTTCATAGGACAATCTGCAACCAAATGAAAGTTCAAACTAATGTTTATAATCTGTAAAAGTACAAGACATTCAAAAATGAAGATTCTAATCAAAATTGTATTAAGGTCTCAAGTAAAGCTTACTTTTGGGAAAAGGTATTATATCAGACCCAAGCAAGGAAACAACAACAAACATATTTTCATAGAGAAACACTAGAATTTCTCCATGATGAATATTTCAATTTTTGAAAGTTATATCTGCGCTAAAACACCACTGCTAAACATCTTTTGCTGTTTGGCACCTCTTGCCAATTAAAACACAATTTTAAATAAGGCCCTAGTTTTAGAAAACTAAACTGAAACTGGTAAATCTGATGCTGAATTGTGGGAACAATCTTTAATGATGATATTACAGTTTCCTTGCACTGTCAGAGGATTCCATAGAAGGTACAGTGTGATGTTGCTTTATTCAAAGAACAATTTTCCATCCAGTTGGAAAGAGGTATCTTCTTGGCAGATGTTTCAATGATCTGAAAATTGAGATGAAGTAAAAATATATAGAAAGTCATGCTCAGTTTAGTGGCAAAATGGTGGATTGGTTCCTAATTTTTGGAAAATCTGTACAAAACCATAGGCCAGTACCTAAACATTCCTACAGCTGCAGCTTCTGAGAATACTTGTGGACCCCTTCAGCAAAAGTTATCCTATTTAGAAAAATACATTTTCCTTGGACAGTAAGAACTTGAAAAAAATGCAATTGTATTACCTTTTGTCTTTAAACACACAGCAAGTCTAGAGACTATAGGAATAATCTCACTTCATTGACCTGTCAGTACCAGCTAATGATTTCCTACTGTTAGCTCTTTTCCTTTTTAAGTTTACCAAGGAAAGTGTGCAGAGATTAAAACTAAAATAAAACCTTTTCCTAAGGCAGTAAAAATATTGAATATTCCTTCACAGCTCCGTAAACATCTGTAGAATCATTATGATATTTGTCACTAAATAACCAATCCAATAAATGATAAAGAAAGGGGAAACAGTGCATTCCAGTAATGTACTTTAAAAAGGATGTACTTATACAACAAAAGAAATTTGATTATATGAGTCTGTAAATAAATGTCTGTAAATAAGCGGAGGTTTTGTCCTCTTACCAGTTAGCAAGCTGATATATCCTTTTCAACTGTCATGAAAAGTAAAATATGTATTATTAGCAGTAAGGAAACAAAATTTACCAAGAAAAAAAGAAAACAGCGCTTGTATGCTGGAAAAGAAGAGAAAGGAGAGAGCAAGACATGGCAAAAGAGTGTTCCTGTGGCATAAATACGCTGACAAATGCATCCATAGTTTAATGCAGGTTTGTTGCACAATGACAAACTAAGAAAAAGGTCCAGAGTTTTCCAGTGAGTAAACCAGGCTTTTGGAATGAAAGTATCAGTTCATTATCAAGTAGGCTAACAGACTTGGCCACAGTTTACCTTGCAGGTTAGGTCCTATCTAGATTATGTATTACTAGTATTTATGGACCGGCAGTTAGATGATGATGGAAGTGGCTTTTTGTTTGGTTTGAGTGAATGCAGACACCTCCATGGAAGAGCACCTGGTGCCTTACACCATTTCTCTTTCTCATTTCCTCAGGAAATAAGGCATAAAGAGAATAATGCTTTGGATCTCTTTGAATAAACCAGTACTGGTTTCTAAATCATCTAGAGGCTGACGTAAAAGCCAAAACCAGTTTCCTTTTATAAATGAACTCAAAAGGGTTTATGTCTCCTAGCTAAGCATACCTTGTGTCTGGGTATCCCAGCACTTGGCACCCTAGCAGACAACTGTCACTAGACTGCCTGAAAGCAGATGAAGAATTTGGTCATCGAATATAAGTTATAATGCATGCCAGGTTACCTAAAGCATCTAAAGAATCCACTCAAGACAGTTCAATTGTATTGTGATATCTGGCAGCCAATTTCCTGTAATTTCACCCATGTGAACTGGGGAAAACACAATTCCAGATAAAGATATATTGAAAAGCAATTGTGTCACATCAGTGGCTGTACCACAGAGTGCATCTCTGAGTTAGGACTAATAAAAACTTTCTATCTATCCTTCTAGCATTGCTGATGTGATCATGTTCTCTCCTTGCCTTGTAAGCCAATAGACAGCTGTCAGTTGCAGACAAATGAAACTGTGAATATTCACTGAAATATCCAAAGGAAAATTTTCTCAAGTGCAGAAAGAATACTGTCACATTACTGACTGGAGCAGAAGCTGGATAAGCAGTATGGACAATGATTGCATGGCTCTACTTCTTGCAGCATTTGTCACTGCTAACCTTTCAGGAGAAGGACCAATAAGGGAATGGGATACTGCCAATATTCTTAGAATAAAGTTTTTTTAGTAGCACACAATCTGACAAGTAAAATATGGCAGTAAGACAAAAATTTGTGAAAGACTTGTCTTAAAGAAGGAAACAATCCTCTGCTAAAAGAATTAAATAAGGAGGTTGGTTTGTGTTTTGCTAGCTGCTGTTGTAGTTGCAACAGTTTGTCTGAAGGTTTTATTGCAAATGGTGACTGAGCAGAAGGAAAAAGAATGACAGCCAACTTATAGACAGGAGACAACTGAGTCAAAATTAAATGGATGAGGAACAACTAGTCAGAGATTTCAGCATCCAAGCAACCCCAGCCACAGAAACCAGAGAGCAGCGTATTTCAGCAGAAAGGTACTTTTTTCCTCCCCCTTTAAAAGATAGTCTTTGGAAAAAAAAACAGATATGACTACTCTGAGGAGCCTGAGTGCACCCATGGGCACACTTGCCTTGACCAGCCTAGCCAGCCTTTCTGAGGCCTGTCACCTGAGAGGCTCCATTCAGGCTCAGATCAAAGCACCCACACCTGTCCTGAGATGTGTTCCCTGCTGTTTCTGACTTGCTTTGTGCTTTTCTAGTCTGATCTTGGGCCAGGTTTGTGACCTATCACTTGTTTGATGATTACAGGATGTTAGATGGACCCTGCCCCTGACTAAACTTTGACAAGGGCTCTGCCTATGTTGAGGGTCACCCCCAGCTCCCAGCTCAGACTTCCTAATGAGTCTGTCCCACTCTCACTGCTCTTGGTAACTGCTGAGGCAGGAGAGGATGCAAGGAGAGTGAGCCCCATCTTCTTTTTTGTCCTCCCACTGATGCCTTGGGTTTTAGCTTTTAAGTTTTTTAGATTCTCTACTGCTAGTATGTAACTTTGAAACTTCATATTAGGTGCTAGGAAGTTCTCTGCACAGGGCAGTTAGAAAAAAACAATCCCTTCTCAGCTAGGGAATCAAGGACAGTCATTACCCAAAAAGCATAAACGAGGGTGAAGAGAACGGGGCAAGCCAGGGGGGTTGAGACTTCATAACCTGGAGCTGTAATTGGATAATTGAACCCAATATGTAGATGAACCAAAACTCATACAAGTGTGGTAACTCATGACCAGGATCCATCTTGGATTCTACCTGGATGTAGCCTTGGCCAGGTTCTTCTGCTGCCCAAGGTGTATCCTCTTAAAGCTTTTCAATAAATACCAATTTTATTCCCATTTCTCTGTCTAGTCTCTGTTCCAGGTCTGCCTGTCCAGGCATCACCACCAAAAAATCTCTTGTTGCAGCAGCTGTGCGTAAGTTTACAGTAGGGCAGGTATGTGGTGGGATATATTTTTGTGTAAAGTACTGTGTGGTAGAGTTTGTTGTGGACAACGGCCAGAGGAAACAAGAACTACATCTGGAAACAGTGATGAGTACGCATGTGGATCTTAGGATATCATGAATACAGCACAGAAAACTCCAGACCTTGAAGGCGGTTCCTGGCACAAAGGCAGGAAGAAGCCTTTAAAAAAAGGAAGACAGTGGGATATAGGAGAAACTGCCCTAAAATTAGAACAAATCTGATTTTATAACTGAGCACTTTCAAGAGAAAAACAACTCCTTATGACTAGTGGGGCAAGTGATGTCTGGAAAGGCTGACCTGGAAACAGAGACTAGGTAGAATAAAAAGCTATTTATTGAAAGGATACAGTTGGGCAGTGCAGGAAATCCACTGGAGCTACACCCAAGTCAAATCCACAAATGGTCACAAAATGGACAGCTGGTCAAGAGGTCTCACACTTTTATAGGTTTTGGTCCATTAGCATATTGGAGTTAATTGTCCAATTATAGCTTCAGGTTATGAAGCTCCATCCTCCTCGTTTCTCTCTTTCTTCACTGTTGTTTACACTCTTGGACCTAAGATTTGTCCTTGTTCCTAAGCTAGAAAGGAATTGTTTTGTTTACCCACTCAGTGAAGAGAGCATGCCAACCCTTACCATGAAGCCCAGAACTACACACTAAAACAGCACAGAATCTGAAAAATATAAAAGCTAAACCTTAAGGCATCATTTCTCCCCTTCAGAGGCTTGACAAAGCCTTTACCTTGTCAAGTCTCTATTCTAAATATCTGCTAATAATAGGTATTTAATAATAGATAAATATCTAACAATAGTAAATAACTATCAACAGATAAATATTTTATAGTAAATAAATATCTAACAACAGGTAAGTGTCTAATAACAGTAAATATCTAACAGTAAATAATAATAGGTAAGTATCTAACAGTACAAAACTAACAATAACAATAAAAAAATAATAAACAATAATGAACACTAATAAATATCTAACAGTGGTTGTGGCTTGTACAATCGAGTATCATGCAAAGAAAAATAATTATTATCATGATCAGTTCTTTAGGCACAGAAGAGGAATAATTTAAAGCATGTTTTCATCTGCATCAGTCTCTGTCCTTACAGTTGTTTCAGGAGCAGAAGCTTTCTTAAATCTGGAGTAGTGAATCCAGGCTCCTTTGCCAGCAANAATCTGGAGTAGTGAATCCAGGCTCCTTTGCCAGCAATATTATTGCGGTGAGGGTGATCAGCAGGACTCGCAATGGTTGTCTCCACTCGGCTTGTTGAGGATCACTGTCCCACCGCTTAATATAAACCCAGTCTCCAGGCCAGAAGGGATGTGCAGGTATGTCCAGTCCTA
>VXBQ01012693.1:2896-44203 GCA_013400175.1 Phainopepla nitens
GGGCGGGAGGTGGTGGTGGTGGTGGTGGTGGTGGTGTCTCCTGCGGTTATCGGCGTTTTAAGGCCAGACAGAACTCCCTCCTGGGGCTCCTGCCTGCCGTCACCCCTCCTTGCCTGTCACCCTCTTCAGCGGCTCTGTGAAGCGGCTGCTTCCGTTCTGCTGCTGAGGGACGAGAGGGGGCTGCTTTGTCCCTCCTGACAGGGGGAATGTCCGGCGCTGCTCCCAGACGATCAGCAGCAGGACAGGAGGAGCTGTTGGATCCCTCAGGCCTGGGCAGCTTCGGGCTGGACATCAGGAAGAGTTTTTTTTGTGGAAATGGTGGTCAGGCGTTGGAAGGGAGTCCTCAGCCCTGGAGGTGGCACTCATCAAAGGATGTGGCACTCGGTGCTCTGGGCCGGGTGACAGAGTGGGGATTGCTCACGCTTTATGATCCTGGAGGTCCTTCCCAGCCTTAATGATCCTGTCAGTTTTTGGTCTGTTTGTGACCAGAAAACCCCCGAACAGACGCTGCAGATGGACTCTTCAGTAGGCAGCTTGGGAAAACCCCTGCGATTCATGAGCAGAAGGGGCTCCGAGGTTCCTTTGGGAAGAGCACTTTAAAAGTGGAGGGAGAGGAGCCGGTGTGGGCTGAGCGCCGTGCCTGTGCTTGTCCCCGCAGATCTGTGCGGCTCCAGCGAGGACAAGCAGCGGCCCGGGGCTGCCGTCTGCTGCAGCCAGCCTGGGGACAGCCAGGAGGGCAGGCCCCCCTCGTACCTGGAGGAGGGCGGGCCGCAGCCCCCCTCGTACCTGGAGGAGGGCAGGCCGCAGCCCCACTCGTACCTGGAGGCCATCTGCAGCGGGCTGGAGGAGGCGGGGCCGTGCCCGGGGGCCGGGCCCTGCCCCGGGGCCGGGCCCCAGCTGTGTCCCTACGCCGCCGCCGGCGCCTGCCACTTCGGGGAGCGCTGCCTGTACCTGCACGGCGACCCCTGCGAGATCTGCGGCCTCCAGGTGCTGCACCCCTTCGACCAGGAGCAGAGGAAGGCCCACGAGATGGTAAAGGGGGAGCTGGGGCTGCCTGCTCTGCTCGGGGCAGGGCTGGGGCTGCCTGCTCTGCCGAGCTTCTGTTCTGCTGCGTGTCCAGAGAGCGGTGCTGAGGGTGTCGGCTCAGGCCTCTGGAGCTCGACTGGCAAGCTTGCTGCAGGTAGCAGCTTGTGGTTTTTGCCATTTCGTCCTCATCAGAGACTGGCCTGCAGCTTCTCCCTCAGCCCCCTGAGAGTCTCTCGGGAGAATATCTTTGGGAGGTCTCCAAAATGTCTTTGGTTGAGTCACCAGCTCACCTGGCAGGGCTGTGGGAGTGGGAATGGATCGTGGGTGTCACTGCTGGGATGAGGAGTGCTGGAGGAGAGCCTGAAATGAGAGACTAATTCCTTAACTGGGTAAAAATTAGCATCTAGTGAATGAAGGTGGCCTTAATTGCAATCAGAGGAACACCTTGAGTGTGGCACCTATCCAGTGAGATGTTTTTGGGGGATGTTTGAAGCATCACATAGTGCAATGCCTGTTCTCTGACAGAGGTGCAGAAAGAGGTGAATGAAGCACCCTGGCATCTTTATTTCTGGCAGCCGAGAGAACGCTGAAGGCTGAAATGCCTGATTGAATGTAACGTTCTTTAAATGAAACTCTGACAGTGACTGAAGGCAGTGATGGCCTCAGGGAGGGTTCCAGGTTTTCCCTGCAGCAGATCCTTTCCAGAGGGAGTTTGGTTGGGCAGGCTGGCACTCACAGTGACTCTGTGCCCTGACAGATGTGCATGGCAACCTTTGAGCACGACATGGAGAGGGCCTTTGCCATCCAGGCCAGCCAGGACAAGGTGTGCAGCATCTGCATGGAGGTGGTGTATGAGAAACCCTCGGCCTCGGAGAGGAGGTTTGGGATCCTGTCCAACTGCACCCACACCTACTGCCTGTCCTGCATCCGCCAGTGGAGGTGTGCCAAGCAGTTTGAGAACCCCATCATCAAGTGAGTCCTGGCCCTGCACGGCCTGGGAGGGGCTGCAGCTGCTCCCAGGGGGGCTGGAGCTGCAGGTGTCAGCAGAGCTCAGCAGGGCTGCTCAGGCCAGGCTTGGCTGGGAGAGCTGCCTGCACAGGCAGCAGCACCGTGCACTGGGTGTCCTTTGTGCCCCCTCCCTCAGTCCCACGGCCCTGCCAGGGAGGCTTGGCCAGTGGCAGCTCAGCCCTCTCTGATTGTGTGGACTCTGCAACAGCTGGGGCCTTGCAAAGCTCTGCCCCTTGCACTGACCTGTGTGCAAAACCAAGAACTCCACTTTTTCCTATGGATGTGCTTAATTTGGGGTTTTTTCCCTAAATTACAGCTTGCTCCACGTAAATGTCCCACGCTAACCACACTTTGATCGGTCTCAGTAAATGCCTTTATCCTCTAGCTCTACAAAAAAATGTGTTCCAAACATTTTCTCCCTCAGATGAGGGAATTTAAAATATCCAATTAGGGAAGTTTCCTTCTTCAAGCATTTCTCAAATTATAAACACTCTGAAGAAAAGGTGGGAAATATCTTCAGTCTTCTACCAAAACAGACTTTTCTGCACAACTTTTACTCCAAATTTCATCGAAGTGACCATCAGCTCCTTGCATTTCAAACTGCTGAGACACCTTAATTTGTGGTTTTGGCTCCCTGCTGCACCCAGAGAACACAGTTTGTTCCTGCACATTGAGGAAATCCCTGTTGCTTGTGCTCCAGTCAACAAACACGAGCCCCGGGTGCCCTGGATTGGGTTATTCCAGCTGGAACTCCCAGCAGATGCACACCAAGTGCTGTGCTGACGTGGGAGGAGGTGTCTGCTGCCTGAGGGGACAGAGATCCCCTTTCTCTGGGGGGGTGCTCACTGCTGGTGGTGGCTTTGTGGAGGGTTCCATCCCTGTTCTGCCTGGCTCTGCAGGTCCTGCCCCGAGTGCCGGGTGATCTCCGAGTTTGTCATCCCCAGCGTGTACTGGGTGGAAGAGCAGGAGAAGAAGAATGAGCTGATTGAAGCATTTAAGCAGGGAGTGGGGTAAGCTCAGCAACCACCCACACTCCTCACGTTGTTCTTTAGCTGCTCTGAGACTCAGTCAACTGCTGAGCCTTTATTTTTAAACTTAATGTAATTACAGACCAGTCTGCAGAGAGCTGCTCACACCTCTGCTTCCCTCTGTGGCTGTGTAATTGCAGTTCAGCTGTTCAGCCTCCCTGTGCTCACAAATGCTGGGGCTATTTCGGCTCACGTGCCAGAACTGGCCTCGTGTGGCTTCAGCCATAATTGCCTGGGGGGCTGTTGGTGACTGAGGAGGGCAGACAGGGAAGGGAAATGGAGCAGTTCCACTGCTCCCAGCTCAGCAGCGGGAGGGCAGAGCTCTGGCTGAGTTACCAGAGCATCACTGAGGCTGAACTGCATCTCCTTCCAGCCTGAAGGCAGTAACAACCCTCTCTCTTCCGCTTAACTCAGGAAGAAGCCCTGCAAGTACTTTGAGCAAGGGAAGGGAACGTGTCCCTTTGGAGGGAAGTGTCTGTACCTGCACGCTTACCCCGACGGGACGCGAGCCGAGCCCGAGAAGCCCAGGAAGCAGCTCAGCTCCGAGGGCACCGTGCGGGTAAGGAGAGCCCTGCTGCTCCCTGCAGGGCCCCTGAGAAACCCAGCAGCCAGCTGAGCCCTGCTGCTCCCTGCAGGGCCCCTGTGCCTGCTGGGCACAGCTCCTGCCACACAGGACAGGTGACAACAGCACCTCTCGGTGGTCCTTGGGCAAAGGTTTGTTCTTGGAGACAGAAGGTGCCTCTCATTTAACTACAAAACATCATTGCTTTGTTTTTTCGAGCAGTCCAAACCTTTCCTCACAGGAATTCTGCCCCTAAAGCTTTCACCCACAGTACTCAGAGCTCCTCTCCTGGCTGGCACGAAGGGTGAAAGCTCAGAACGTGGTGCTGGCTCTGCCCCAGCTGTGTCCCCTCCGTGCCTGGCTGTCACCCCGAGCTCAAACCCAGCCTTGGGCTCTCAGCTCTGCCTGGTTTTTACTGAGGAGGTGTGTGAGCTGAGCTGAGCTGAGCTGGCTGGGGGAGCTCAGGCAGCTCCTTCTCTGTTGCAGTTCTTCAACTCGGTGCGCCTGTGGGACTTCATCGAGGACAGGGAGAGCCGGGGCGCGCCCGGCGCCGACAGCGAGGTGGCAGAGCTGGGGGAGCTCTTCATGCACCTCTCGGGGGCCGAGGAGGATCCTGCTGCTGCCCAGTGACACACAGCCCGCAGCCCAGCTGGCCACCAGCCCTGCTTTTAGTCCCTCCAGCACAGGTAGAACAAAACGTGCCCTGGTGCTTACTTGTGCAGTCCCGGTCGAGTTTTCGGATAGTTTTTATATGGCAACAACAACAACAAAAGACTAAAATATATTTAAAATACAAAAATAAATTGGCTGCATGGAAAAATCCCTTAGTCCCAGGAGGGTTTTCTCCCTCTCTGGCCTAACGTACGCTGTCTTGTGAGCTGAGTGGTAGTGTAAATACAGGTCCAGTGGAAGCTTAAGCTGGTAAGAACTGTTGCTAAATAGAGTTTGGGTGCTTTGGGGTTTTTTTTCTCCACTAAATCAGCTAAATGTATAACTCCACAACCCACTGGGACTAATGGTCAGTGTAGGGTTTTCTCCTTCAAAAGGAGCTGGTACATGATACCTCAGAGTTGGGTGGATCTCTGGCTGTGGGGCCGGGCCTGGCTCTGCGGGCGCTGCCCCCGGGCTCCCTGCTCGGCGCTGGCCGAGTGCTCGGAGCCAGCAGCGGCTCCTGCTGGAAGCCAGTGCAGCTGCACCGACCCCTGAGCGGGGCAGAGCTGAGCTGAACTCCAGCACAACGGGGAGCGAGGAAGCTGCAGCAGAAGTGGTGTCCCGCTCATCCTGGCCAGCCCTGCCCCAGCCCAGGAGAGGCTCTGCAGCAGCTCACTGCCTCCATTCCCCTTTAATCCCCTGAGGGGTTAATGCACATCTCTGCTGAGTTAACAGAATTGTTCCTGAATTCTGGCTTTGTTCAAGATGTGATTCCTGTTGGTGTGGCAAGGGCAGGTGATTGTGAAATCTGGTACCAGGAGTTCATTCTGCCCAGTCATGTGTATGAACTTTGCAGTTAAAGCAGGAGTTCAGTGAAGCTGCTGAGCAACAGCATGGACACACCTGAGCATGAGCTGTCACTGACTCAGGTAAAGCACTTGGGGTGGCAGAGAGGCACTGAGCAGTGTTTGGAAATACAGAGATGGGGGGATTGTTTTACAACAGTTTGGTTGCAATGGAAGGCAGGTGTGTAACTGGTTTGGTTCTAATCTGCAGCAATATCAAAGCATAAAAATAATACTTAAAAAATGTGTCAGAAAGAAAGGCCAAGAGCAGAAAGGTTTGTAATCAGCACCTGTGGATCAGTGATGGTCACAGTCCTGCTCCACCAGGGGTGGAAAATGAAGCAAAATGTGTTCAGAGAGAGCTGGGCAGGCAGGGATCCCGGGGTGGTGACAGCAGGATCTGGGTGTCACAGCAGGAGCCTTAACCTGGCACTCCCACATCTTCAGCTGGCCCCAAGCAGTGGCTCCAGGATCCTCCATTCAGCTGCTGCCCTCTGCCAGCTGTGCCCTCTGCTCTGACCTGGAAACTCAACTTCCCCATCCTTAGCCCCCCCCAGTTAATTTGTGGCAGTGCTCAGTGCAGAGCCAGCTCTGACCTTGGCAGTGTCTGTCCCAAGCCACACTTCCCAGTGCTTGGTGGAACTGGCCCAGCAAAGCTGCTCAGTGCAGGTGGGCAGCACTAATTACAAAGCAGAGGGTGAATTATCCCCAAGAGGGCTGTCACTCCCCCAGGTGAATGTTTCAAGGACACCCAACCCCCCTTTCTACCCCAGGATACTGCCCCAGCCCTCACCCTCCCAATGAAGCTCATTTCCATCTGCTCCTGCACATACATTTTTTCCTAGAAATAAATATTGTCAGGAATACACACACACACAGAAAATCAATGGAGAGGATGTTCTTTACCTTAAACAAGACATTCCTGATTTACTTTGCCCCAAGCAGCCATGAAGAATAGTCTGAAATTAAAAAGATAACTTGTTTTTCAAAGCTGCCCAGGGACTTCCAATGTCTGAGTTTCTAAGTTCTTCACTCAGCACCTTTCATTTAACTGGTCATCAAGTGCTGGTTAAATAAACCTATTTATCAAAAATACTTCATTTTTTCAAGACACACATGATCTGGTTTAAAAATCATGGGCTAAGGGTTTCTTTTGGGAAATCAGAGTTAAAGTAAAAGCAGCTTACCTCTTCTGGGGTTTTCTTCTTCCATGTTTTAAGCTTATTATAATAAAGTGAAAATTAGAGATAAATAATGTTTAGGGAGAGTTGCAGTCCAAATACCAATAATATTATTAAAAACCATGCAGGACTATATGGAGCAGTCTCCTTCAAGTCTCAATTTAGTATTTAGGAAGCAAAGCTCATGTGCATTCTCAGTTCCCAGCCAGGGATGAATTGCTGTGTTATAGACTGTTCTGTGGCTGGCTCTCCTCCCTCTCACAGGAGCTTTGTGGGGCAGTTTGGGCACTCCAGGGACTGGCACAGCTCCAGCAGCTCTGCCCAGCAGCTTTGGGTGCAGGTGCCAGAGGGCACAGCCAGGCCCTGGCCCCACAGAAAGGCAAAATCCCAAACTGGGCTTCCACTCGTGCCCCAGGAACCACATTTCACCAACTGCTACTTGAAAAAATCCATTTTTAGAGCCACCCACCTATTCCTGTCCTCCCTGGAGTTCAGCCAGCACAAAAAGCTCACCTGCACCTCTACAAACAAGAGAAGGCAGAGCCAAAGTGGTGCAGGGAGAGAGCCTGAGAGCACAGCAGGGGGGTCCAAAGCAGCTGCTGCTGAGAGGGCATTGCAGAACAGAAAAACTGTCTTGTCATGTGACTGGAAATGTAGAGGTTGTTTTATCAAGTGTGTTTTTACTTGCACTGCTATTATTTATCAGTTACTTTTTAAGAATGATTCAGAATGTCATTTCTTGAGTTTTCCAAATGCAGATGTCCCACTCAGAACTGCGGATGACTACATTAAAATGATGACATTGAATCTTAAACCTAAAATTTAATTTATTTTATTAAAATAAGATAATCAGAAGAACCTCGGCTTACAATAAATGCATTTTCTCAGGAGCAATAAAAACAAAATTAAAACCCAAATCAACAAGAAAAACTGTATATGCTCAGTTTCCTCTTGCTAGTGCATCTCTTGGCCGCCAGGCTCGGGTGGATGCAGCCTGTGCAGGGGGAGCAGCCCCGAGCCCCTGCAGCCCAGCCCAGCCCTGCCCGCTGCCCTGCCCCGCTGCAGCCACAGTCCATAGTACCAAGGGCAGCTGGGAGGCTTCTGCCATCACCCAGCACGACTGGCTCGCCTCCTCCGAGCAGGACAATTCACGACAGATTCCATCCTTTTGCAAGAGTTTTTCTTCTATGTGCAAAACTATTGCAAAACTATTTTTGTGTTGAATTAGCATTTGAACTTATTTCATTGGCTTGGTGAAGCTCTCAGGGGGAGCTGATTTCCGGAGTTTTTCCTCTTCCCGCTCCAGGCACGAGTCCCCAGGGTGAGGTGGCACTTGGCACGGGGCAGTCAGAGCACCAGAAGGTCACCTGTCCTCAGAGCCACCTCACCCAGCACAGAGCAAACCCAGCCAGGACCGCTGCCAAACCAACGGCCATCGCTTCCGGGAAGGGGAAAATAAGGCTCAAGTGCATCTATTAAAAAAATAGTAATAGATCTCTTGATTTGCAGTCTGTTACCTCTCCCACAACAAGAGATGGTAGCGAAGGCAACGAGAGCCGGGCCCGCGGGAGGAGAGCCGGGCCCCGCGGGACGAGAGCCGGCCCTACAGGCTGAGAGCCGGGCCCGCGGGACGAGAGCCGGGCCCACAGGCTGAGAGCCGGGCCCACAGGCTGAGAGCCGGGCCCGCGGGACGAGAGNGAGCCGGGCCCCGCGGGACGAGAGCCGGGCCCCGCGGGACGAGAGCCGGGCCCCGCGGGACGAGAGCCGGGCCCCGCGGGACGAGAGCCGGGCCCCGCGGGACGAGAGCCGGGCCCCGCGGGACGAGAGCCGGGCCCCGCGGGACGAGAGCCGGGCCCCGCGGGACGAGAGCCGGCCCTACAGGCTGAGAGCCGGGCCCCGCGGGACGAGAGCCGGCCCCACAGGCTGAGAGCCGGCCCCGCAGGCCGAGCTCCGCAGCAGCTCCTCGGCGCGGGTGGGACTCGGAGGATCCTGCTGGAGGAGCCCGGGAGCGCAGCCGGTGCTGCTCCTGCGGCTCGGGGCAGGGCAGGGCGGGCAGGGAGGCAGGCAGGCAGGGCAGCTCAGAACACGGGCAGCCTGGTGGAGGTCAGCGTGCACGCGTTGATGTCCTCGGTGTGCGCGGCGCGGTGCAGGGACGGCTCCGAGGCGCTGCGGTTGATCTTGGGCAGAGAGTGCTGCAACAGCTCGATGGACGACAGGATCTGGGGAGACACAGCGTGGGGAGGCTGTGGGACCAGCAGCTCCTCTGCTTCCACTCACTCACTCACTCACTTCTTAGCCAATTCCATCAGCTCTAAGTTTTATTTTAAGGCTCTGTGGGGCACAGAGAACCCAGAGCTGGAGGAACCCCAATCTGCCTGCCCCTCTCAGTGCTGGGAGGGCCTCAGGGACCTTCTGAGGTGGGAGGGTGATTTTCATCAGTTCACAGACCTCAGGATCAATTAACGAGCACCTAAACCATCCTCCAGTACAGCAACAGGGAAGGAACTGCATCTTCTGCCACATTTAAAAAGAACCTTCTAGACAATGCTTGACTGCAACAGCAAGAAGTTCTTTTTCCAAAATTGCTAATGTTTAATTCATTAATTACTCATAATTAATGAGTATAAGAAAGTACCTTCCCCATCCCCATAGTGACAGGAAAAGGTAAAGCATCCCTTGAAAAATACCAAAAATTGCTCAATGAATTTACATGCCCCTGAGGATTTTGTTTGCTTGTTCAGAGTTGTGGGGAAGGAAAGGAGGAGCAGCCTCTCATTTCCCTCAACCCTACTCTACAATAAAACAGGTATCCAGAGACAGATTTCATTTTTGTTGTGTCAGGGTGGGCTTTGGCTGATCTCTAGCTAGGTCAGGTGTCAGCCCTGCACATGCTGCAGGTTGTGTTCCATGGACTCTACAGAAACTGCCAAAAGAGCTGCATTATGGATAAAACCAAAAACAGGGCACAGGCTGCACTTGCTGTTACCCAGAATTTCTCTCTGAGCAGACTCCTGGGTGTGCCAGGGGCTCTGTAAAGCCTCAGGCTCCTGTGCAGGACACCCCACTCACCTGAGGGAACAGAGGTCGTTCCTCCCTGACCTTCTTCAGACAATCTGCCACCAGCCTCTTCATGGCTTTGGGGCAGTTCTTGTACAGCTTGCTGAGGTCTGGGGAAGCATAGCCCCGGCCAACCATGAAAATGATCTGCAGAACAGCAGCACAAGAGCCAGGTCACACAGGGGCCTCGCTGCTGGGCAGCCTCAGTGCCCCCAGGTGATGAAACCCAGTCCCACAGGGCTGCAGAGGGCCTGCAGGCCTGGCTGGGCAACAGCACAGCTTCCTAAAGACTAAATAAATATTCACTGTTCCAGTGCTGGACAACACTCACTGGGGCTTCCCCTTAGTAAAAGGCACCAAATCCAATCTTCCTGATGTAGCAGCAGCATATTTAACACCAAAATGGGAATCTCCCAAATGTATAAAGCACTGTATAAACCATAAATACTGTGCAGCAAAAGCTGTAACCCGGGAATAAATTAACAGGGCACTTGAAATGTTTATAAACAATTAAAGGAATTTTTTTCCTTTGAGTACCTGCACTGCCAACACTGAGGTGAATATTCAGTAACACATTTACTGCTGAAACAAAGCAGGTTCTCCACACCACCCGAGCTGGTTTGCATTTGCATTTATTCTGCATTTCTGGAGGCCCAGGGGATGTGGCAGGGCCAGAAATGAACGGGAGGGCTCCCAGAGGGCTCTCACCTGATCCCTGTTGTTGATGTGGGAGTAGGGCAGCTCTCCTGTCATCAGCTCATATAACACTATTCCATAGGAGTAGACGTCTGACTGGAAGCTGAAGGGGTTGCTGTCCTGCATCCGGATCACCTCGGGGGCCTGGCAGAAAAGAAAAAAGAAAAGACAAAAGAAAAGACGAATTATGGGGGAAAGGACAAATCATGAACAAAAGCAGAAAGCACAAGAAGAGGGAAAGCATTTGGGAAGCAGAGACAGTGAGCTCGGCCAGAGATGAGTGAGCAAATCTTTGATGAGTTTACAAGGCTCTGGAGGGGTTCAGGCTGGGCTACTTCACATCTTCTTAAAAACATCAGTGCAGTTGAGAGCACACAAAAAAATCAATGCTTTAATTGAACAAGCATTTCACCATTAGAAAAAGTATTATTATTTGGGTTTGCAGTGTTTATTGACTCCTGTTACACCTTACACACAGGACTGAGCCTGAGTTTCAGCATCAGTTCTTAAACTGGTATCAAGGTTAAAGGAGAAAACCACAAAATTCTAATCTCTTGTAAATGGATACCAAAACGTGGTCAGGAAATGTGAAAGGCAAGCACAAGACAGCACATACTGAAGATCAGGGAAGAAATGCAGGAACATTTTAATGTATTGGCAGAATTATGAAGCTATGAAATAATGTCAGATGATTAAACACAACAAGGTGGGAACCATCACAAGAACTTTCCCGTTGGCTGAGAGGTTTTTCCCTCCTAAAGAATTCCCTCAGAATTACTGAGCAAAGCACTGAAGTACAACAGCATGAAAAGCACAATAAGGGATCACAGGAAACAGAAACAAGCTCCCCTTCTATGACAGCAAAGATGGGCTATAAATGACTAATATAAATACATTTTTTTTAAAAGCCTGCAATGAGCAAATATGCAAGGTTTTTTTCCCCCAAGGTCTGTTTCATGTACACAAATACATTACATACCATTGGGAAAATTAATTTTAAATCCTTTTATAGAAAGTTTTGAAAAATCTGGCTTTTTGTACCATTTTTTAAAAGCAAAGAACATTTCTGCTTGCAGAACTTTGTTTCAGGTGATGTGTGTATTTTACAGAGCACAGAACAGTCTTAGCCAAGCATCCTGATATCTTTAACACACATTTCCAGGTACACTGGCAGCCCTAAATATTTAAAATAACTCACAAACCCCAGTGGAGAATCCTGGTGCCCACTTTGCACAGTTAATCCCTCCAGCACTTCCATTTTAACCCATCCCACAGCTGGAATAAAACCCCACCCAGGCCTTACAGACTGCAGGGATCAGGACAGGGTTCAAGGGGAGTATTTCAAAGCAGGGAATCTTGTGCTCACCATCCACAGGATTGAGCCCGTGGGCTGCTCCACCTGCTGGGATCCACTCCACCTGGATTTTACAGTTGCCAGACCAAAGTCTCCTATTTTCACTGTGAGGCCTTCATGAAGAAATATATCTGTAGTTTTGTTAAAGAAACTGCAAAAAAACTGAGTCAACAGTTGTGTATTTTCTGACCTGACTAGCAAGTGCTGCTTGTTTTATTTAAAGCTGCTGTGAGCTGCATGTGAAACAAAGGAAATGGGATTTTATGGCAGCCATGCTTAAATTAATATTTAAGGCTAAAGCAGAGCAGATGTTTCAGTGCTGTTTGTCTTCATGGTGAGCTAGGACAGAAATCAACAGCTCATTACCATCCATGGCTGCAGCTCCTCAAATAACTGGTGCTCAGAAAGGGAAACAGCACAAAGGTCTCACAACTCAGAAAAGAAAAGTAAGAAAAAAAACAATTACAAGAAGTAAGTATCAAAATAAAATCTACTTCCATAAAGTCCCCTGGCAGATCTCCTGAGGTTTAACTATGATTTCAGCTGGAAATGCATCCACACTATCTGTCATTACCTCCTGCATGGATGTGTCTGTTATTGATACCAGCACTTTCTTTGCTGAGGTTATTTTAAGAAGGTACCATTTAATGATTTCACTCAGGAATGTTTCAAGTTCAGAAAGGTAATTCAGAAATACAAACATGACTGATCCCTTCTCATTTCTATGTCAAGAGCAGAGCTAATTTATTTCACAAAAATGATCATCATTACTAGGAATCACAGATTTCCAGCCTCCCATACACTAAAATAATTAAGGGTTTTTTTTCAGTTGAACTGAAAATGGAATTCACTGATATTCTGGAACTACTGAACTTGGCAGATTTTTTTTTATGATGACATTTGCAAAAAAATCCTGCTCACATTTGATGGGAAGAAGCCCCAGTTCCTGCTGGCAGCTCCATGGATGTTCTGGTGATTCCAAAAGCAGGCATTTCCAGGGTGAAAGACATCAGCTCACAACATTTTCACCCCAGATGCATTTTTAAATAGATATTTTTACACGAAATATAATGGTAAAAGGCTGCCTTTTCTTGAGTTTAAATTACAATTTTTGGCTTCATTTCTGCCAGTCATGTGAGAAGTTCTAAATATATTAAAAATACACAAGAAACAGAAACAAAGCCATGTGTGCACACAGATGAACAGGCACACACACCTCCCATCGATGAGGAGAGCAGTATTTGGGTGCCAGAGGATTGAATAAATCCCATTTAAGTCAAATAAGAGACTTCTGGAGCACAACTCTTGCACATCTTTATCCCAAGTGTGGTAAACAAGCACAGATGTTCTGTGGAAGTCCTTGCTAGCTCATCAATAGGGATTGCCCATTAGCAGTTATATATATAAATATATTTAAAATAGCTATTGCAACCCCCACAGAAAGCTCCACATGAACAGTAAATCACTGCCTCGTGCAGAAAACCAAGGTTCAGGAAGGATACTATTGGATTTCATGTCTCTGTGGATGATGTTCTTTGCATGTAAATAGCTGTGAAGGGAAAAGCAGAAGAGCCATTAGCAGGGCTGCTCACAAAGAGCATTTTCACTCCCCACAGACTGTTTATTCAGTTTATTCCACACCCACCCCCTTCACACACCTCTGGCTTTCCATGAGTCTGCTCAGGGAACAAAGACATGGAGCTGTGCTCAGTGCAGGAAAGAAGTGGCAGGAAGGAGTGGCACAAGTTCCACTGCCCCTGGAGAAGCAGGGCTGTCCTCACACCCCTGAAATCTGTGTCCTGCTGAAGCTGGCTGTTCCAAAGCCCCTTCCTTTCAATGTCCCAGTTTTCTGGGGTCTAACTGCAAACCTGGGCCCTGAGGTACAAAGTGAACGGGCTCTGGCAGCAGCAGCTGCTTCAGAGCTGGGCCTGGGGCAACTCAGGCAGCTGGAAATGCTTCCAGATCCATCTGGGAGGGCTGGGGAACAGGGCAGCCACCCTCATCCCACGGAGCACCAGCCAGCGTGTGCCAAACACTGCAGTGCTCCAGCAACACCGGGGAGGAAAAGCCCCTTCAGGCTGGGTTTGGAACAGGATTTCATCTCTGCACTGCAGCAACACCTCCAGCTGGGAAAGCAGAAAAAACAGAGGAACTCCCAAGTAATGAAAGGCATGAGCTAAGGCAAGAATCCATGGGAAAAAGAACTAAATCAAAGCACAACTCCACCTGACAGTGCTGGGGGCACAGTCTCTCCCTGCACCCCATTTCTGTATTCCAGCACCCTGTGCAGGGCTGGGCAGGGCCAGACAGCCAGAGCTGAGGGCACAGTCTCTCCCAGGTGCCCCATTTCTGTATTCCAAAGCCCTGGGCAGGCAGGGATGGCCAGAAGGGCCAGAGCTGAGGGTACAATCTGTCCCTGACACCCCATTTTGGCCATTTAGCCCCCTGTGCAGGCAGGGGAGCCCAGAAGGGCCAGAGCTGAGGGCACAGTCCCTCCCTGGTGCCCCATGGCTGTGCTCTGAGGGCACAGGGCTGTGCTCTGAGGGCACAGGGTGTCCCTGGTGCCCCATGGCTGTGCTCTGAGGGCACAGGGTGTCCCTGGTGCCCCATGGCTGTCCCTGGTGCCCCAGGGCTGTGCTCTGAGGGCACAGGGTGTCCCTGGTGCCCCATGGCTGTGCTCTGGGGGCACAGGGTGTCCCTGGTGCCCCATGGCTGTGCTCTGAGGGCACAGGGTGTCCCTGGTGCCCCATGGCTGTGCTCTGGGGGCACAGGGTGTCCCCATGCCCCATGGCTGTGCTCTGGGGGCACAGGGTGTCCCTGGTGCCCCATGGCTGTGCTCTGAGGGCACAGGGCTGTGCTCTGGGGCCACAGGGTGTCCCTGGTGCCCCAGGGCTGTGCTCTGGTGCCCCAGGGCTGTCCCTGGTACCCCAGGGCTGTCCCTGTCCCCCTGGGCAGGCAGGCATGCTGCACTCACTCCATGCCCTGCGCTGTCTGGCGGGCGATGTCGATCAGCTGGAACATCTGGAACTTGGTCTCCTGCACGTGCAGGTGTTTGTAGAGGCTGCTGCCCTCACACCACTGCGTGACAATGGCCAGGTTGTCCTTGGTCATGTAGCCCATGAAGAGCAGGATGTTCACGTGCCGGGTCTTCCTAACAGAGGAGCACGAACACAAATCAGTGGCTGCACCAAAAATACCTTCAAAGGCTTCTCAAAATGCTCACAATTCCATCTTTGGAGCCCTAGGTCAGTGTGTGAGTGAAGCTCAGGCTTACAAATAATTAAAATACACCACAATTGCCTTTTTTTTAATTTTCTTTTTTTTTTTTCAGCTGGTTTTTTGCTTTTTAGTTACAATATTTCCTTTTAGTTATTTAAAAAAAATCAACATTTAAGAAATAGATGTCTAAAAATTCAAATGGTTTGAAATCAATCAGCAACAGGCACACTTGCAAGTGGTATTAGAAAGTATTGGAATGACAAATTTCCCTGAAAGCTGGGACAAAGTTCCACTTTAGGTAGAAGACTAAAACCCAAGAGGAAACCAAAGGACAACTATAAACCCTAAAGGAATTATCAGATGAGGAGATGGTTTTTTATGTATCCACTTGTTATTTTTCAGGAGTAACATCACAGACACTTCATTAGACACTAAAAAACCTCAGGATTTGAAAGCAGGGAACAGTTACACTCAGTGTTATGTTTAAGGGATAATAAAGTTATTATGTTGCAATTTAAGAGGAACAGCTCAAGCATTGTCCCACGGCGAGAACTGGGACAGAATTTTTTAATCCTCACCTTTTACTGCCCAGTGTGCCTGAACAATGTGGGTGTTAAGAGACCACAGAAATACTCTGAACTACGACTGTCTTTCTGCTCCTTCTCTGGAAATCTGCTTTTTGTGCCCATCACACACAGAATATTGGGCCAGAAGGCTCCAAGGAGGGCTGGGAGTCCAAGGCAGCAGGTGGAATATCAGGATTCAGCAGTGAAACACCAACTCACCTCAGGACAGCCACCTCATTCCTGAAAGCCTGGAACTGTTCTGGGGTTGGGTCTACAACCTTTAGGATCTTCACTGCTACATCCCCTGCAAGTACAACCACCACAGAAGTTGCTGAAAATGCAGCTTTCCTTTCCCCTTCCACATAACATTAATAAACAATGTAATTCAAATTTAATTCAATTGCTGTGCACAGCACACCTCTACTGATTTGTACAAACATTTCCCTGCAGACACATTTCTGTGGTATCCAGAAATTAATTTAGCTGAATTTCAGTCTAATGGAAGAAGCCATTAATTAATTATTCACACACCTCCCTTTATTTTTAGGGGCTATGTTTGGCTAGAATGCTTTTTGCAGGACATAGGTACACACCTTTGTGGCTGTATTATCAAATTTAAATACTGAAGTGTTTATATCTATAAACTTCATTTGAGCATCAAATGAAGAAAACCCAAAACCTCTCCCTCACCCAGAATTTCTTTAATTATTTAATTCTTGATATTTGAAGAGGTGTGAATGTTCTAGTAAAATAAATCTTAACATGGATTTGTTTTTTATTACAGAATCTTACTGAACTTATTTTTCCTCTTGATTTCTGAGTCCCATTTCAGTTCCATAATCAAAATTAGAAACTGTTCATTACTTTTAGTGTAACAATAAGAGCTTCCATTGCTGCTGACTGCATTTGGGCTTTGACACATGCAAGTATTTACTCATTAAAAATAGAGGGCAGCAGGTGAGTTTCCAGATTTGTTTTGTCAGCTTTTTTTTTCCTGAAAATACTGCTACTTAAATTAGGGCCTGCAGGGGTTTCTGTGTGTTTCTTTTCCAAATCACAAGGCAAGAATTTGGAAACAATTTCTGCAGCTCTGCAGGGTGTCTGTTTTCAAAATATTCCCACTACCTACAGATCAAACTCTCACATTAAGCATTTTTTCATTGAAAGAACTCCACAGTTTATGCTGATTCCCTTTCCACCTCACCTTGAAATGAAGCATGCTAATTAAACCACAGAGGTTTTAACAGCAGGCTGTGGAATTTCCCAGCTAATAGAAAATAAACCCTTTCCAGAAAGCAAGCTGCTGTGGAACATGGGAGTGAAGAGATCAGTGGAGTGAAAATGGAGATGCAGCTGTGAGGTTCAGGTTTTGGTGCCTGTGCTTTGCTTTAATTCCAGGGCTGCTCTTACAAAGCAGCTCCTGTTTCTGCCTGCTGCCTCTGGAGGCAGATGGGCACCCAGCACCCCTAAATCCATTTTCCTTTTAGAGGCAGATGGGCACCCAGCACCCCTAAATCCATTTTCCTTTTAGAGGCAGATGGGCACCCAGCACCCCTAAATCCATTTTCCTTTTAGAGGCAGATGGGCACCCAGCACCCCTAAATCCATTTTCCCTGTACCTTTAAAGGCAGATGGGCACTCAGCACCCCTAAATCCATTTTCCCTGTGCCTCTGGAGGCAGATAAGCACTCAGCACCCCTAAATCCATTTTCCCTGTACCTTTAAAGGCAGATGGGCACTCAGCACCCCNAATCCATTCTCCCTGGTTTGCTGTCCCCCAGATCAGGACTCACCATGCCACTTGCCCTTGTAAACTGTCCCAAAAGAGCCTGAGCCTATCCTGGTGGAGAGCATCACTTCACTGGCTTCTATTTCCCAGTAATAACTGGAGTCTCTCTGTCCACGAGGCCTCTGCAACAACAATTCACAGGGATTTCATTTTTAATCACTTGTATTATACACACAAAAAAATTTAAATAACTTCCTTCACATAAGGAAGATGACCAGAAGCCCCAGGGGGTTTGTCCTGCAGTTTGGATTTTTGTTTTTCTCCTCAGTTTGGGAGGGGTGGTGGGTTTTTAGGCAAAAAACCAAGCAACAAATCACATTTTCTTGGATGTCTAGAACTGTTTATCGTGAAGGTCTGCACTAGAAAATCAAACCTTAATCTGAGATCCTAAAAGGAACATATATTTTATGATCAATTATTTTAAAACCTCTGAAATATATTGAAATATATAATATTGTACTTTCTTCAAAAGTACAATACTACAATTTTGGAGCTCTTACATATTTAAATGGAATAAGCCAAACAGATGAGAGCAAAATTCTCAAATGTCTAAGTGAGCAAAAAAACTGTGAATCCCACTAAGCAACTGTAATTGTGAAAGCTTAGAAGCCTTCAAAAATTTCAAGATATTATCAATTATTCTAACTCCTCTTTCTTTCCCCCACCCCTGAGTTTAAATCAAACCTTTGAGGGAAAAGATGCATTTTGTAAAATCTCCTTTTCCCTGAGACATGTGCCTCTCCAATGCAAATGAAGGCATTGTCAATATCCACTTGGTGTGGAAACAGCACAGTCCAAAGAGTGCCAAGAAAGCCAATTTTAAATACACTAAAACTGAGCCAAAAAGATGCAGCCTCTAAAGATTTAAAAGGTGATCCTTGGAGCTGCACTGACAATGTCACACCACTGCCTGAAATTCCTCTGCAACCCAGAACAGTTTGTTCTGAGCATTTATAACCCAAGGCAACAGTGCCATCCTTCCCAAATGAATTCCAACTGAATTGCTCCTGTATGCACAGTGCAGAGCAATCCAAGGTTACCTGCACCTTCTAGTGCAGAAATGCATCCCAACACACCACTCCTCCCAGCACAGTTTAACTCATTTTTTAATTAAAACAGGTATCACCACACTTACAATTTTGTTTTTTTCTTGTGTGTTAGATCCAGGGGCTCTCTCTCTTTGGGCTGGGACTGGGGTTTTAGGCTGAGACCAGCCAGTTGGGCTCATATTGTTAGGACTTCCAGACAGAGCAGAGGGTGAGGCTTTAAGACAGAAACACAAGAAAACAGTTTATGAACAAGAAAACAACCAATCAAACCATATTGGGAAATGTTTAACTTTTGAAACCATACCTGATTCACTATGGCTTCGAATTGCATCCTGCAACAGAGAAGAGGGATAATAAAGTTAATAAATGTAAGAGAGCACACAAAGGAACAAGCAGGGCTGCTGTGGAAATTGCTGGGCCAGCTCTGGTCAAGGGCAATACAGAACTGGGGATTTGCTCATCACACCAATCCTGCAGGAAACCCATGCAGTTTGTGGATTCTTACAAAACAGGGCAGAGATTCACAGCATACTGAAAGGACTGCTACCAAAAAGGAAAGAGAAAAAAAAGGACACAAAACAAGAAGAACCAGCAGCAACACTGTCCGCATTCCCCCTGCACTTCATGCTGGTGTTCCAGGTGTGGGCAGAGCTCTGGGATGGCCTCTGTCCCCAGGGGACAGCTCCCAAACAGCTTTTTGGGCTCAAAGGAGGACTTTAACCCCCCCCAAAATATTCCAGCTCAATATCCATTGTGAAATAATGCTACTTCAACCCCCCCAAAAAGGCTCCATCAGTGCCCCTGCCCAAAGCCCTCTCCTTGTCCAAGCACACTCCCACAGGGAATTTGGCATCTGAGCAGTGTTTTCCCACAGGTCACCAGGACAGTGCCACAAGTGTCACCTCATGCCACGGGCACAACACAACTCTGCAGCCATGCACAAGAGAGAACTGAGCTCTGACACACAGCACTGCACAGCTTTTCTCACCTGCCATTTGCATTATCCCAAAGTACAAACAGGAAAGGGAAAATATCCAGGGACTGTGTAAGTACAAAGCAAGAACATGCACTACAGAGAGGTTAAACACTGTCCAAGTTAACAGAACTCAATTCAAACTCTCTAACTAATTAGTAGAATAATAAATGTAAGATTTCATAGGAGGACAGAACAAGCCCACATTCCACTCCACAGTTTCAAATTAAGATTTTCCTTAGCAAAGATTCAATCATGAAATACATGGTTTTAGCTCATTAGTTGCATTCACACAGGCTGGACCAAGTACAGCATTCTTGCAGATTGCCACTGCTCCACACCTGAGTGGATTAAAATCTGCATGAACAACCAAGGAAGAACTCTTCAATTTACTAATTTTGTTCAATTTAAGGATAATGAAAACCTTTCAGAACCTGGATAACCAGTGACTGGTTTTGTACATCAGCCTGAGAATGTAACTGCTTTCAAGGAAGCTGGCAGAGGATAACTAAAGAATTTAAATTGTTTCTCATACTTATCTATATGGAGGTCTTACTTTGAAAAAGTACTTTTGAGCTTCAATCCTGATGTGAATATTTGCTTATTTGCTACTGAACTCAACAGCAAACAAACCAAACCCCCTGTTCTTTAGAGCTGTTCTTACAACACAAATAACACCCTCCCCAGGGCTGTAGTCTGTCAACTTTACTTTGATGGCAAATAAAAACAGTACAACCTGTTCTTAATCTCAGGGCTTTGGATGGGTACAGTCAATAAAAATCATTTCCAGAGGGAGAAAGCCACACAATGGTTGTGTTTTGAGAAGGTTTTGCTTTAAAGGCTGTGTGACCCAATGCATTCTAATCCAAGCCTATTCACATTCAGAGGAGGATGAATTCAGCCAGCTAAACTAAACATGAAGCTCTTCATCAATTTGCCTCTTCCAATTAACAGCCTCAGTACTTGAGTATAAACATGCTGGAAAGATCCTCATCAAATCAGCTCCAGATTAAACACTTCAGGTGGACACTGCCATGGCTCACAAGTTACAGCAATCCTGTTAATCACAAGAAAACAAAAGCACCAAGGAAATACCTACTCTTCCCCTCAAACAAAAGCGTCTGCACCAGGAGCTGGGAGAAGCATTCAGGCTGTTATTCTAGGCCAACACAGCAAGAGATAAAAGAAAAGAACAGAGGAAGTATAAAAAAATATTTTTAAAAATTAAATGTTAGGCTAAATGAAAGAAAAAGTAACCTAATTTGTTTGATAATTGATAATTAAGTGTAGTAAAATTTTTAAGTATTCCTGCTCAAACCCAGGGGTTCACTAGGATCTATCCTTGGGTAAACCACTTTTTTATGATGGTTTTTCTCCTGGTGTACTAGAAAGTCTCTGCTACTTTCTTTCTGCATTGCTTTGGGGCCTTTTTAAAAAGCCTTTAGGACATAACAAGTATTTTTATGATAATGTGAAGAGCCAGAATAGAAAGTATTTCTGTCTTTACTGCTCTGCATAAAGAATAAAGAAAGCAATGTCTCCTTAAAGACTCAGCACTCTACCAAGGTCAATAACTCAGATTTTCTTGAGTGCTTCATTGTGGTTTGTGCCATTCAGAGATGGCCAGCCAGGCCTCTGAAGCAGCAAAAAGGGCTGGGAGCCAAAGAAACACAAAGAGAAAGGGAGGACACCTTTCCCCACAAGCCCAGCTGACACAAAGCCTCTGACCAGAAATGCTTCCTGGGGCTGCAGGGCACTTTTGTTCTGTTGCCAAGGTCCAGAGGAATTCTCTAACTCACTTCAGAGCATCTTCACATTTCACAGAAGTCCATAAAGCTGAAGATGCAGGTGAACTCAGCAGTCAAAGGTTTTTTTGCTTGGCCTCCAGAGTTTTTCAACTATTCCAGAGGCAAAGGCAACAACCAGTGCCTGCTCTCCCTTGTGAGTCCTGCAGCTCAGCACTTTGTTCTGCCAGCCTTTCCTGCCCAGCAGTTTGTTAAGGTAATCACAAAACAAAACAAAGAAACCCAACCACTTCAGGCCTGATTGCCAAGAGCTGTCCTTCACTGCCAGGCTAAAGTAGGAAAATACAAGAAAAAGGTGCTTGAAGGCCAAGAACAGCAGAAATAGGGTCAGAGCCCACAGGCCCAGAATTGTCATTAATTCCATACAGGTGTAGCACAAAACCAGGAAGCTCTGACCTGAGCATTCCAAGCACTACACCCAGACTCAGGGCACCTTTCGTTTGATTGAAAATTAACACCAGCCCCCTAAGAAACACAGACTTTTAAATCCAGAAGAACTTTTTTAGACATGTCTAAAAAGCATTTCTTCACCAAACTGATCTTATTTGTTAAGCTCCACCCCATCTTTTTACACCCCTAGAATTCACCAATTACTCCAGCAGAGCTGATAGACTGCAAGAATTAATTATTAACTTCTTCTACAAATGTGTCTCCTGAACTCTTCACCACTGAGCCAGCTGAGGCAGGCAGTGAGCAGATGAGGGAGAGGCAGGAAGGAGAAGCACCAGTGGCCATGGGCAGTGGCAGCTGTGGCTGAGCCCCATGCTCCCTGCCCAGCCTCACCTCGATGATCCGGCTGTCCACAGGCATCGTGGTGCTGACCATGTGCACGTTTGGGGTGGATGTGGAGCGCTGTCTTTGGGACAGAGAGCCCTCAGAGGAAGGGTTGGATGGGTTGAAAGTGAAGGCATGAGGTGTGGAATACCTGTGCTGGGAGCTGAGAAGGAAACAGAGACAAAGGGAGAGTTGTGGTTATTTTTTTTTCCCCCTCCGGCAAGTGAAAAACTGCTCAGTGTAACCTGCCCAAAAGCAACTTACACACAATTCCAAGCAGAGAAAAAGCTGGGCTTTACACATCAACTAAACTCTTTGGTCAGCTGAATCATTCCCAGTTTAATTCAAGAAATAAATTTGAAAAACTTGAAGATCTTGTCAGCTCACATATTTAAATTAGTGTGTTTAGCTGAGGTCTGTTTGTGCTGTCACAAATTTCGCCCCAGTTCACCTCAATCCCCATCAAATCACATTTAATACACTGACCAAATACTGGCTCTGAGAGATGAATTCAGGACTGTGAAATTAAACAAACTGCTCACTTCAAGCCTGTTAAATGCACAGCTTAAGAGCTAAGCCCTGAATTTGTAAAGCTTTGCAAGACTGTTCAATGGCTTGCACAGAACAGCCAGCAAGGAAGTCATGAAACCCAACACCAGTTAAAAGGAGGCCAAGACTAAAATCCAGCTCAACAAAGAGTTATAAATCACAGCTAAGGCCACTCAGACCATAAGGATCCCAAAACACAAATGTATCTTAACTGAAACGGGCCAGCCTTCACAAAACCCCTCAAAACATCTATAAAGTTAATAAGTCACTGTTCAACAACACTGGAAATAAGAGTAAGATGGCAAAGATCAATTCCTGCTGAAGTTCCCATGAAAATAAAGAAATAAATACATAGAACCATTTACAAGTCAGCTATGTGCTCTGTGCCTCATTCCTGACCAGATTTTTCAAATGAGTGCAGAAAAAACAAAAGCTGGCCTGCTCTCCTCAGCCTCTAGAATTTCAAGGGAAAGATTACAGGCACATGTTAGGGACAGGCCCCTTGGAAAGGGACACAAGTTTCATTGCAGCACTTAAAACTACAGGAATGTTCTCCTTAGGTCTCAAAATCTTCTTAGAGAGGAGCATGTTTTCAGTTCCCACTGTCCTCTCTTTAAACTCCTAGCTGTCACCACGATATCAGAGCATTATTTTAGTTATGGATGGGAATCATCCACCGTGAGACACAAACCCTCGATGCACACTACCTGAGCAGATAAAATTAATTCACAAAAATACCAAAAGGGAGCCTTGCATTTTCTTAGGCAGGAAAACAAAGGTCTCCAAAAAGCCTTTAATATTCTACCTTGAAATTTTAAGGCTAAGATTTCAAAACTACAAAATCTCAAATCAGTGCTTTGGTGGATGTAAGAACAAGGAAGAATCGTCTGTGATGAAGTGGTGTTGCTGCCTTGCACATTCACCCCAACCTTCTATCAGATTGCTCTGCTTTGGAGGAGCTGGGGGTCTTTAGCTGCTTTGGATTGATTTGTTTGGAAAGAAGTGTATTTCCCAAAAGAGAAATGACAGGAAATACAAGCTTACCTAACAGGTATCCGGGAGACAGACTCCCGCATCCGTCTCATTGTCAAGGGAGGTAGTGCAGGGACACCACTGTCACTGATATTTGAATTTGGGAACAATCTGAAATATCAACAAAAACAATTACAATTTCAACTGCTACACTACCTCCTGTACAATGCTCTTGAAAGCTGAAATTTTAAAGGGCTGTTTCTTTGCAGCATGATTAAGTTCATGAACACATTGCTATCTTTACGTCGTGTTTTTCCTCTAAAAGCTCTGCCTTCAGACTCCCAAAGAAAGGTTTCACGTGCTCTTTTGAAACTTGAGAGACAAAATCTTTTTATATCAGACTTGAGATTTTCCTGAAAGGGTACTTGACACAATTAAGTTCTATTAAAGGCAGGTAAGCAGCAAGTGGCACAAGTCATCCTGCACTCTCTTAGCACCAGAAAATGCAGAACTACACGACCAAGTTTAGTTATAAAAAAAAAAAAATACAACCACTAAGACACATAAAAACAATTACAGGCTTTAACACTTCTGCATAAAAGGACTTCTAACATAATAATTTTCAACTTTTTGTAACTGGTATTAGGAAAGCATTATCCTCCATCTGTTTTCTCACCATTCACCATTTTCACCAGTGTCAGAAGTCAAGGTGTTACAACACTAATGTTTCCAACAGCTAAAATCCACCTGAATCATGGCCTGGTTTACTCCTGACATGTGCTGTGTGAGAGGAACTGCTGTCCCCCTGTCCAAACAGAGGGCACTGGAGCAACTGCCTGGTCACTCAAGGTGTTTATTTGCTCGTCCCAGAATAGTAAAACCCAGAGCAAGAACAAAATGCAGTCGATGTGCACGGCCTTTTCCCCTGGGAACAGACACTCATTGCTGGCTGTTTCATGAGATCCATCCACAATTCTGCACACTGACCACAGGCACTGCCTTCCCAACAGCCCAGCAGGGTCTCTGTGAGCAGAGCTGCAAAACCAAGCACCACCCAGCAGTGCTGCTGCCAGGAGAAAGGAGCAGTCCTTACAAGAGCTGCCTGATGTTGCTCCAGTCCACACACATGGTTGGCACCTTGGTGCTGCAGTGCTCGTGGAATTTGTAGCCACACGTCTGACACCGAAAGCCATTGAGCAGGAACTTCTGGCAGATGTCACAGAAGGCAAGCTTCAGAAATGTCTTCCGAGCCTGCAGAACACAGCAAGTGATTAATCTGAGCTAATTATCCCCTCATTAACCGAGATTTGGATCTTCAGAGCCCCGACAGAAATAAAAAACCACTGCTTCTCCTTCCCTCCCTCCGCTCTCAGAGCCAGCCTTAAAGGTACAAAACTTATTTCTGGGCTAAAGAGACGAAGGGGGATACAATTCAACATCACAAAATCACCCCAGGACACCATGCTGAAATGCTATCAGAGCCCCCAGGCTGCCACTGAGCCTAAAACACACTCAAATATTCTAGTGTGGATTTCCAGTTTGGTTGGAAACCTGGAAAGTTTAGAAACACTGAAGGCTTTATTTACAACAACAACAAAAAAAGGAAAAAAAAAAGTGTTCTCTCAAATGCAAAAGCAATTTTTTTGCTCAGCAAGGTGACAGAGCTGTGTGAGCCAAGAGCTGGGGTTTTTGTTTGTTTTCAGCAGCACCAAAGAGGTGAAAGAGGATCCCACTGAAAGGCTCACCTCACTTTTTTTTGTCAGCCAAAACTCTTGTTGGTGTTTATGACTAGCCAATATCCCTTGCAGGAGAAATAAATTCCTTACTAATCAAAACAATCTAAGGAATTTCTACTTTTTTAAATGGCAGCCTACTTTGTTTTTCTAAAAGCTTCTGAAGTGTATGAAAAAATACCAAAATGAACCAAGGGTTTTTTTCCTCCAGAAACTACTGGAGAGGAAAGCTCCAAATTTCAGCTTCTTCCAGATCTGGAGAAAAGTATTCATTTGTCTGCTGACCAAATGCAGATTATATTTTCTGTAGATTTTTTAAAATGTAATACAGAAGTAAAGTGACTTTCAGGTTTTGTAAATCAATCCTAACCTTTCTAATGGATGTAAATGACAATCCTCTAGGATTTAGGATTGCCACAATGTATTTCTAGAACAAAATAAGTAAAAAGCTGAAGTATGGGAACAGAGTTCCTTCCCAGGGAGAAGACAATAATGCAAGGTAAAACTGTTAGAGTTGGGCATTATCTCTTTGATAAAAAAAGAATTTTTAATTTTTTTTAAATTAAAAAAGCCACAAAGCACAAAATCACCTTCTACTTATTTGTTTTGCATGGAATAAATAATCAATTTTTGAGAAGAACTACAAAGTAAAGTCTTTCATTCCCCCACAGAACACACTGTCAAATTTCAAGGCAGCATCAGCTCACAAAACAGTGTCATGACCTCCATAATGAACAGCACCCCTGAATATCCAGCACAAATAATAAACATTGGACCATCAGCCCAATAAAGCTGCTGAACTTATCCAGCCTTTTCTGACTGATGAGCCAGAGACTGAAAATGCAAATTTTCTCCCTTTTCTGGACTTTAAAGACATGGCTATCTTACCACAACAGTTACAGACATAGGTATTCATGCAAGATAAAAATGGCAATCAGCAGACCTGTGAAGAACATGCACAATGTGAGCTCTGACAGTCTCTGACACCAGTGTGATTCTGGCATTTCACTGCCAATTGCTACTCAGGGAATGTAATTTGTGGGGAACAGGGGTGAAGGAATGAACTTCTGAAAATCCCCGTGTCCAGAAAGCCAAGAGCTGTCTCATGCCCAAAACGTTCTTTGGCCAAATCTGTGCCTCAACTGATCAAATTCCCACCAGGACACAGAGCAGGGAAAGCTTACAAAGTTGTGTGTGGTGAGGGGGACGTGGTCGAGGAAGTCCACTCGCAGCTCCTCCCCAATCAGGGAGGCAGCATCTGTGTTCCAATCCAAACGCACTTTCTTTCTGAAACAGAAAATGGGGACCACAAAATCACCCTGGACATCAGTCTGGCCTCATCAACAATTATGTTTCGTGAGTTTTCTTGAGTCAGCTGAAAACAAATACCCAAAAAAGCACAGCTAACTTCCTACAGTGAGCTAGAGAGATCTTTCACTCAAAAAAATCAGAAGTAACTCGGAATGCATTGCAAGCCACCTCTTTTTCTGCTCATTTTTAACATGTTATTTATTATAAAATATTTGACATGAAGCGCCTGGAAGCTTTAATGGAGTCACAGAAATACCCTTATAAATATAACAGGAATTATGAGGGAGAGACCCAGTGACACAAGAGCCTTTATCAGGTGCTTGGGCACTGACTGGTGACCCCAGCATGGCCTCAGCTGCTCAGAGATGGAGCCCACAACTGCCTGAGGCTGCAGGGAGCTTTAAGCCCAAGCCTTAGAAGGTGTGAAGTTAAGTGCATTAACTCACTGAGATACCTGCACTCCCTCAGCTTGTAAAACAATCATTTGGTATTTAATAGCAGCATCCCTGGTCCTACAAAAAAATAAGGAATATCTGAAGTGAGGCTGAAATCCAAACACTGGGAAGTTTAGAGAAATGCAGAGCCTTCACACTGGGCACACAGACCTGTTCAGGAAAGTGGGCCAGGAATCACTGACACTGAACTTACCAACTACAGAAATGCACCTCAAATATCAAATATCAAAGGCATCACCTCATCTAGAGCATGGCAAAAACCTCACTAAGGGGCTGCAAGCACTTGAGTGAACCCCTCCATTTTAAGTATTTTCAATATTTAGCTTTAGAACAAAAATGAAATTACCAATACACAGGAAGTTGACAGAGTTACCCTAGAAGAGGGCAAAGAAAGTAACACAAAGTGTTCACAGTCAAACTGCTTTTAAAAGAAATGAGCTAGAGGGGAAGAAAATACTACTGCTGCTATTGCAAAGCCAAGATTTTTACATTCTCTGGGAGGAAGTTTCACTTCACTCTTACCCTTTTGGTTCAGCAAGAAGTCGAAAAACTGCACAGCATTCTGGCTGCAGACCTCTGACTTTCAGTGCCTTCATGAGGCAGTCATGCAAGGTCATCCCATTTCTCACATTCACCTGCGACCAAAGGGAAAAACCAACAGAACATTTAGGCAGAGACTGAACAATTTCTTTAAGCTTTTCCAAGAGAGGAAGACCATTTTCTCATTTTCTTTAGGAATTCCAGGAACTCTGCACAAGGTGCACTTGTGTGCACTCCTGCAAAGGGCATTCTGAAGCCATTTTAAAACTTCTCACTTTCTTACAATGACTGAGTTTCTACAAAACAGGATTTTACACAAGCAGGCAGCCTATAGAAGAGAAGGAATAGAAATGCAGGCAAATGGAGTTACCTCAAGCAGAGAAAAAGGCTTGATTTAGATTTCAGGGAACTTTGGGTAAGACTATTATTAGGTACACTCAGCTCCAAGAAACTGAACAGAAGTGTTCCCTCAAGAAGTTTCACTTCGGCTTTAGCCCCCACTGGGGGTTCACTGTGAGGAAAATGACAGAAGTGTCATGCAGGCATCACTGTTTAGGTCAGCCAGCAATGACTTTTGACGTGGAATCAGAAAATTCATCATGTCCATCAGAAAACTCTCACTGAGTGAGCACTGAGGTAGAGCAATACAGCTGCTCAAAATACAGATACAGCGCACGTTTAAAATAAAACACATCCTGTAAAACCAACCAACTGCTGCTGCTCTTAATCCCAGTGAGAGCCTTCTGAAGCAGCTGTGGTGCCAGACGCACAGCCCAGTGGCAGCAGGGGGACAGGGAGCTGCGTTTCTGAGCTGCAGTTGCACGGACTCACCACGGTGCGCTGCTTGTTGGGCAGGAAGACGCGGATGGTGTTGCTGGTTTTGGAGGTGTCCGAGATCTTGCCGTCGTCGGAGGCGCGGCGCTGGTACCCAAACTGCTGCACCAGCGTGGGGGAGATGCAGTTGGGGCCATCAAAGACAGAATCCTTGAGTCCAAAGCCATTGCTGATGGTCTTCCAGGCTCCCTGGATGTGCTCCATCGGTGTGGCCTGGGGAGGATTGGCAGGGTCAGGGGAGCGCCGTGCCCTTCGCTCTCCTCCCGGCACGGCCGAGCCCAGCCTTGGCTGGGAGCACCCACAGCTGCACTGCCCTGGCACTGATGGGATGGGATGGCATCAACCCAGAGAGGCAGGGCACAGCTCACCCACAGCTGCACTGCCCTGGCACTGATGGGATGGCATCAACCCACAGAGGCAGGGCACAGCTCACCCTCAGCTGCACTGCCCTGGCACTGATGGCATCAACCCAGAGAGGCAGGGCACAGCTCACCCACAGCTGCACTGCCAGCCTGACTCCTGAAGGCTCTGGGCTTTCTGCACACAAACAGAGCACCAGGAATAGGTGTGTAACTCCTCCCACTGCAGCCAGGCTCACTGCAGCACTTCACCGGGTTAATTGACATCATAACGGACTAATTAGTGTCTGAGGGGCTTTCAGAAAGGCAGCCAGCTGACAGGATCAGAGAATATGTGAGCTGGAAGGGACCCCCAGGGATCATGGACCCAGCCCTGGCCCTGCACAGACACCCCAGCAGCCCCACCCTGGGCATCCCTGGCAGCTCTGGCAGTGCCCATTCCCTGGGGAGCCTGGGCAGTGCCAGCACCCTCTGGGCTGGAACCTCTCCCTGATACCTGAGCCTGCCTGGCCACACGAGTAAAGAGCTCTGCAGGAGGCCACAACAGCCCTGCAAACCAGATATGCCACACAACCATTAGCCCAGACTGGTAAAAAAGAGGCTCAACAGGAACTACAATAAATAGAATTAATTAAGAATCCATTTTTATCACTGATATTGAGGCTTTGGTTATTTGGGGTTTTTTATACTATCACAATTTACATAGTGTGAAACATCAAAAAAAATAATTTCTCAACCCTCACATTCACTATGCTCAGTTATATTTCAGCATAAATAAAGCCTGGGAGAACTGGGATTGCTCAGCCTGGGAAAGAGAAGGCTCCAGGGTGACTCAACTGAAACCCTCCAGTACCTGAAGGGAGCCAACAAAAAGGATGCAGAGGGCTTATTTACAAGTGAATTATTTATAATTTTTTTATTATTTACAAGGGGGAATGGCTTCAAACTGACAGAGGTAGGTTTAGATGGGATATTGGGCAGGAATTTCTCCCTGTGAGGGTGGGCAGGCCCTGGCACAGGTGCCCAGAGGATCCATGGCAGTGGCCAAGGCCAGGCTGGACAGGGCTTGGAGACCCTGGGACAGTGGGAGGTGTCCCTGCCATGGCAGGGGTGGCACTGGGTGGGCTTTGAGGTCCCTTTCAACACAAATCATTTTATAATTTTACAAACCTCTTCCAGTGCAAGGACACCAACAACCCCCTGCACACGTTTCTGCACGTGCAGGGACAAAAATAAAGGTATGACTATATTTTTCCCCAGCTATCCCAACTGCAATGCAGCTTGAAGTCCAAATTAGACTCAAACATCTGATTCAAAATTAGGCAAAACAAAGTCTGTACTGAAATCAAACAACCTAATTCAGAACACCCAACACTCCATGACTGAGCACCTGTCAGCAGCTGCTCAAGTCTCATTTCATGTGTGGTCCTGCACCTCCTCTGCTGCAAATTATTTCAACCCTCCAATACATTTCCTCATGTTTATGCCAGAGAAAAGCCAACAGTTGAAAAGCTAAAACAATGGAATTCTAGGATAAAAAAGATCTCCACTGCTGCTAGGTGTCCATTCTGGGGTGCCCAGAAGGGTCAGCTGAAATTCAGAGTGTTTTCCTTCACTGCACAGCTCTGAAAAGCCACAGTAGATTTGCAAGTAACTCTGGTCCAGACCTAAACCCAGGTCTGAGCAGCAGCCAGACAGGAAATGTAACAACAAAGTTCCAGAGAAAGGTTTGGTTTAGCTGAAGCCACCAGCAGCACATGCAAAGGCCAGAGCAGCAGAACCCCCAGCCTAAAGGGAACTCTCAGTCAGTTCTGAGCACCTCCTTCACTGACAGGGTACACAGTGACAGCACGTGCTCACCTTCCTCCTGCCATTCCCTGGCACTCCCTAATCCATCAGCTGGCCAGGTCCACTTGTCCACAAGTTCAAAATATTTAAGTGTTCAAAATATTTAAATTTAAGATTTAAATTCCATCATCTAATCATCTAACAGGAAGAGGTACTTGGATTTTATTTTTTTTTTAAATTTATGGCACATAAATGACGAGAGCTTTATATTTGATGTAAAAAGGGAATAAGGAATAGGAAGCCACCGAGACATTCTGAAAAATGAGAGATAAAAATTGAAGAATACAACCAAGTTCACCACACATAAGCACCTACAAAATCTCAATTTCTAGGCTCCAGGAAGGTGAAAAACAAGTTATGTTCAGCTGCAGCACCCATATAATGTACATGGCAGCTGCAAGAGTAACTACTGAGATGGCAGCAATAAAAACTGAGATAAACTGCTAGATTAGAGGGGAAAGAAGAAACCCAGAGAGCTTCTCTTAACTCATCCCCTGTGGGAAACTCCTGTGTCTCATCCTTCCAGGTAACAGATGAGACTAAATAAAAAGAGGAGCTCAACCTGATTTTTCTGCTGAGCTAAGGACTAGCAGGACAGCCATCAAGACCTCCTTGTCCCTGCTGATAGAAGTTGACAACATCCCAGCATTACAGCCTTCATATTTAATATTTCATACGCGGCCAACATTTCCTGAAAAATTCCAGAGAAAGCAGGAAATGACACAGAATTCAAACTTGCATTTTGGCAAAAGATAAGCTTCATACCCAAGAAGTTACTTCCCTGCTCTTGGTATTGTCTCTCCCAAACACTGCACTCTGAAGCCCAGCCTACCAGGGCAGATCCCAGCAATGTATTTTAAGGTTGTTGCACACACAGAAGAACACAGACAGCAACTGCTATCAGCCTCCTGCAGACCCAAATGTCAGCTCGATTTTTAATGAGGCCTTTGCATCCCTCTCTCCCAGGGTCTGTGGTCAGGAAGGGCTGGACAGGCTCAGAGCTGGCACAGTGCTGTCCCCAGCCATGCCCTGCTGTCCCCTGCCACCAGTGGGCTTCTGCCCTCTCTCCTGCCTGAGGACTGAGTCCCTGGCAGTCTGGCTTTGCTCACAGCTGCTGAGCTCTTTCCCTAGCAGATGGCTGTACCACACACACCATCCCCTGCTCTCCTGACCCCAGGGCTCTGGGTGCCAGCACCCAAGGGAAAAGATGAGCACAGAGGTCAGGCCTGGCCTGGAGGTGACAAAAACCTGCCAAGTGGCCTGAGGGTGGAGGGGCAGGGAAGAAGAAAGAGAAGTTTAACAGATCTTCACAGTCTCCGGGGGAGAGACAGGGAATCCCTGCTGGAAAGTTGCTAAACCTGCTCTGGCATCCACTGTGCAAGGGCCTGCAGCTGGAAAGGTGGAGCTGGCTGAAGAAACCCCAGCTGCTGTCCTGTCCTGCTGCTGGCTCGAGTCACAGCCAGCCCTCTGAGGGTGCCACAGGCTCCAGGGCCACCAGCACTCTGCTGGAGAACACAAATTGTGGCAGAGCATGGGCAGCCACGCTCACTGCTCAGCCTTACTCCAGGTTATTATCATGGAAGAACAGACAGTCACAAAAACTGCCTTAGGAGGTGATCTCTGAATGACTTACACCTTTCCAGTGGGAAAAAAAACTGGCTTAAAATTTATATAAATATACACAAAACCATCCCCTTGGAACTCCAGCAGCTCAGTGCATGCCCAGGTATGGGAGAAGAGAATTAATGGCACCTAACTGACCAGCTCAGAGCTGCCAGAAGGTCACATTTAATGACACAACCCAACACTGCACATCCACACACCACTCCTGGCTCACCCAGAGCAGCCTGAACGGCACAACAAAGCAGGGAGAACACCTCTGGGCACGGGTCTGAGTCCACCTTAGCAGGCAATTCCTGTGCAGAGCACAGCCCACCCTGCAGGGCCCTGGAACCTGGGCCCTGGCAGCGATTTTATCCCCTGGGGGTATTTTCCTCCAAGCAGTAATGGATTACAGGCATTTTTACTCACTACACTCATTTACTCCAGCTCCCCCAACATCCACACCAATTCACTCCAGTGAAAAGATGTTTGAAACTCTGTTCTAAAGAGAAATTTAATTTAAAATAAAGGAGGAAAAATTTACAATGATGCCTGTATAACTATATTGTTCTTAGGTTTGTCTCTTCCAGAAAAACTAGCTTTTCTCTCTTTAAATTAATTACAAGCATATTTCTGAAACATAATCATTACCAGATACTGGATTTATGTTTATGCCATGCTCAAATAATCCACTGCCAGCTGGATATTTTCATGTACATTTCTAAAAATTTTCTTTAAATCTTTTCTTCCTGCAGCTCATCACTTTCATGAAAATGACTTCAAACAGCCTTTCTCCAACTGACAAAGTGCAACAGCAGCATTCAAAGAATATTTTAAGATATTAAAGTACATCAGTCCCCTTGCAGATCCAGGACTGCTGGGAAACTGATACTGATTAGTTTCATATTCAATGTTCAGCCTAAAAAATGTCATTTAGTGCTCCAAGTCCCCCAGGAATTCTGCACACTGAGACCAAGACTGCAATTTTCATTAGTGCTTTCTGCACACATTACAGATTCTGCTAATGAATCATTGGAACAAGTATTAAACCAAAAGCATGGAACAGCTCTGGAATGTGCACATCTGACAGGAACAAATTCCTGGAGATCAGTCACTCATACACAACCAATACATTCAATGGCATTCGTGCCAGTTCAAGAGGTATTGGAAGTCCCTCTGACTTTTTCCATGAGCAGGACAAGTTGCTGGTCTGAGCTGGTAAAAATTTCAGTCTCCCTCCCTAAGAAATGCCAAACTGGTCCTGAATTAGGCTGAAAGTTCACATGTTACAAAGCTGAACTCTCACTCCAGAGTTCAGGTACTTTGTCCTTTCTTTTTTCTGGAACAAACACCCAAAGCTTTCCAAACCACGTCAGAAGCTCCCCCTGCCAACACACACACTCTGCCATTTTTATCCACACAAATCCATGGAATTTCATGTTTCATGGAATACACCTACAAAGACAGAGCAGCACAGAACAAAGTCCAGAATCCATTTCAAACTGAATACTTTTGTCAGTAAATATAAGCTTGAAAAGCTGCTTAGAAGCAAAGTTTTCATCTCTGACACAAAAAAAAAGATCAATGATCCATTTGACTGTGGCCTTTGCTTCTCCCACACAGTAATTAATTGATCTAATATTGCTTAGGTGACCAATTATCTGGGGGAAAACCAGAAATTCAAACCAGACAGATCTCTGTTGTGATCTATAGCAGTATTTTTTTTTAAAGTAGCTTTTCAGAGCAGGAGAGGATAAATATGAACTCATTCCTATATTAATAAATAAAGCTGTGATCTATGGAAATATGAATGCAGGGCATGAGTTTGGATCAGTGTAAAAACCCAGGCAGATCCCTCTCACATCTACAAGGTTGGTGCTTTTCCTTCATGTGTCCTTCATTTTAAGAGATCTGTGCCAAAACACAAACTCCTCCCTAAGACAACTGACAAAAATTAAAAATTAACAGGGGGAAATGTCAGTGTTCAGGAAAAAAATCCTCAGAACAAAAAACAACTGAAACACACAATTTCTGCCTCTGTTGTTCTGATCTTGGAAGTATATTTTCTGCTCTTTTTCTTTATTTATCAGAAGTATTCTGTTTTTAGTCACTACCTCAGCCTCGAGGAAAAAAATAACATTGGTTTTCCAACGAGTGGGCCCTACCAAAAGGAGGACATAAGCAACACAACTCTCAACCTGCTTTCAGACTTACTCATTTGCAAGATTAATATCTTTCAGTATTTAAAAGCTCTGGCTAGCAAGCACAAAGCCAGTCAGACTCCCTGGCTGCAGCAGGCTGTACTTTGGGCTCTGCTCAGCAGGAATTTGTCACCAAAACAATCTGCACCTTTGGCCACCCTGTGCCTGCTCTCTGTTGGCTGTAACAGCTCCAGGCTGCTTTTCCCAGCCAATTCCCAGGAAGATCTCTTTGGTTTGTCCTTCCCACACAGATCATTCCCATGTCAGTCACTCGTTTCTTTCCACATGAGATTTCTGTGAAATTCAAACGTGGAGCTCTAAGTTTCCCTACAAAACCACAATTCCTACGTTAGAGAAACAGGAGCACTGAGCACCCTTGTATCTGAAAGAGGGATACAGAACCCAAAGCTCTGCCTTTCCCAAAGCAAAAAACCAATCCCAGGTAAAAACAAAAATGCAGCAGGTGTTTCTAATCAGAGCTTTTTAACTGGATGTAAGTACAGCTGCAGACTCTATATAGATTCACAAACAAGTTTATGGAATTGCTATTGAAACAGTAGGAAAGGAAAAAGCAGGCAAGGAAAGTGTTCATATGTTTTGTACAAGTTTTGCTTACAAACCACCAGAAGAACTCTGCCATGGAATAAAACTTCCACTTTTCTTTAGTATAATATTTCATAATTTCTTTATCTAATGTGCTCTTAACATTATGAAGACTATCAAAGCTGAAGTGATACTTAGGACGTGCTCCTTTTTTACTCATCTGTAAACTGTTTACTCAAACTCATTACCAGAAACAAAAAGCACTGAACACTGCTTTTTAGAGCTGATTGTATCAGAATCACATCACATGACAGTCCTGTCACTCAGACTTCTTGTTTCTGTGCCACAAAGTTAAACTCTTCTCAGGAGAATCCTCCAAAGGGAGATTTCCAGAGAGATCCCTTTAACGTGGGCCTTGCACTGCAGACAGAAGTGGGACTACAAGGGTTTTCTCTTTCTCTGCATGGTCAAAACACTCTGGACAAGCCTTTTTTTTCCCCAAATCTCTCAATCAAGAGCACATACCTTCCCAGCCATGTGCCTATTTGCATTCTGCACTTGCTCATGCCCCAATTGTTCCCAGCCTGAAAGCCCCAAACTGTGTTTGCAGTTGCCTGGAACTCATCCACTTTACAGCAAGGATAAAAAAAAAAAAAAAGTTCCTCAAATGTCAGCAATCCACCAAATGCCCTTCCCACACGAGTTCTCAAGGATTAAACAAAAAAGTGACTGAGAACCTCAGCACAAAGAATGCCTGGCTCTGTCCTGCTGGCTCGTGTGTAGGAACTGCAGCCCCACTGAGGCAGCAGCACTGGGGAGAGCCCAGACTGAGCTCTGAGGGCAGGACCAGCCTGAGGATCAGCAGAGGAGCTGCTGGGAGCCCCTGGCCAGGGAGGCTGCAGGTGCAGCTCCCAGCAGGGTGAATGTCTGCAGCCCAAAGGTGTGCTGCCCCAGGGGCAGGGCACTGGCTGGAAGCAGGGCTCTGGGCCAGCCTGCAGGGCCATGTGGAGCTCAACAAGGGCACTGAGAGCTGCTGCTGAGGGCAGGGCACAGGGACAGCAGCACTGAAACAGCCTTCAGACATCTTCTGGAGGAGATCAAGCAAGGATTCTCCCTTGTATTTCATAACAAAATGCACCTGGGAATAGCTGCATAGAGCCTTCCACAACATCATGCCTGAACAGCTGTAACAACTTTATTTTCCTGGTTTGTATGCACCTGTACTTGCCAAGAAACCTGATTAAATGGCAAATAAAAATGGAATGCACTTAAAAATTTAAGACTGTATACAACAAAAAATACTTAAGACTGTGTCAAACATTTACTGTCCTGAGAGCCTCCAAGAGAAATTATGCTCCATTTTAACAGTATCTTATTAAATACGCCCATGAAATTACAGTTCTGGTCTGGGTGGGTTTTTATTTATTTAGCAAAGTGCCATAGCAGCTTTTTTGTTTCAGAGACAGAGTTTGAAGATAGTGTCACAGACACGATTTACACTTGGTCTGGATTACTCCCAACAGAGCTGCAGTCGTGTGGAAAGGAAAATGCTGTTTGGAGAAGACAGGCAAATATCAAGAGCTGAAGTTCTAAACTGAGGAAGGGCTTTTCCCCTGCAAAGTAAATACCCAGGGAGACTGACTCAAGTAAGAGCTCAAGTTAAATACACACTTCTGATAAAGCAAATCCTGTAACAGCTGCAGTTCCATATCGATTTTGTGGCATTTTACAAAAAAGAAAAAGTGAATTTTAGCAGCAGTGCAAGAATACAAGCACAGAGCTGGGCTGAGCTGAGATTCCCTTCCTGAAGAAAAGGTCCAGGCATCTCCAAAGAAAGAATGGGGCAGGAGAAGGAGGGAAGGACAGATAAATTATTTATACCTTTAAGTTTTCCTTTCAGCAAATGAAGTCCTATGACAAAAGGATGAAGCACATCATCTGTGGAAGACAAAAAACCAGAAGATATTAACATTTTAATAGCCAAACACATACATGCACTATATACCAAATAAATAAAAAAATTACACCAGTGATAAATGATCATCCTTCTACTTTCAGAGTTTTCAGGGGCTTTCATTATTTTCTGCAGCATTTCAGAGCAAGGAGACACAGAGTGCACGACAACCAAACATTACCCAGCTCAACAGCATCTCATTCTTATTCCAGAACATCAGAAACATTTTTTACAGCTAGAAACTCACTGAAGCAAAAACTAAACAGGAGCTGAATGCTCCATTCTCAGACGAACACCTTGCTGACTCACAAATGCTGACAAATCTTGGAGACAAAACAAACAGTAAGGAGCAGCCAAGCCTCCCAAGGCTCTCTATCCTGCAGAAAAGCATGGAATGGAAGAGGGAGAACTCCTGGGGAAGCTGAAGTCATCTTGGTGGGATGATCTCCCACAAAGCTTTCTCTAGATCAAGAAGTGTCAGCTTCCTCATGTCTTTATAAGAAATGCAAGAAAAAAAATCAAGAGATCTTATATTGCCAGCACACACTTTTGGTTAGAGGTATCCTCTCTTCTGGTCAGAGCAGATGAGGAAAAAATTAAAATTAATAAATAAAAAGAAGCTGCAATGATTTTACCAAGACAGTAAACTCTCAAAGAGTAACAAGAAACCAGATGAATGCTTTGGGACCTCCACCTTGAGCCATTTTCAGTCATTTTAAAAGCAAAACCTACTGTGAATTTCCCCTGCTTACACCTAGCACACCTGTCTCCAATAAACATTATGGAATGTGGCATATAAAATACTGTAAATATGCCTTCCATCATGGAAAAAGATAAGCAGGGAGACTGGGGAGAAGGAAGGAATGCTGGTTTTCTCACACCAGAGGAAAAGGTGAGATCTTTAGTTATAACCAAATACAAGAGATGACAACGAGTCACTAAGATTGACAACGTTACACGAAAAAAAGGAGAGAAAACTGATGGGGAAATTTCATGTACAGAATGAACACCCAAAGCACTTTCACAGTAAAATCAGCAAGAAGAAAAAGAAATCTCATGCATAAATCAAGAAGAGACAGCACAGCATAAAACAAGTGTGATGGGTTGAAGCAGCAGGTGCAGAATTCCTATCTGCCACCAAAGCAATAGTTCTAAGGCAGGAAAAATTACTTATTTTTCTTGAGAGATAAAGAGACACACAACAAAAAAATCAGTAAGAACATCTGCTAACAGAACTGGCAACAAGGAAGGTTTAAGAAATAAAAGAGTTGCCAAAAAGCCCAGCTGTTACTGTGGATGTGAGATTCAATCAAACCTGACCAGAACTGCACACCCAGGACAATGGCAGAGCTGAGGGAGGAGAAAATCCCTGTCCTGGAGAAGTTCCCTGCTCCAGGATTTCCAGCTGAGAGGCTCTGAGGAGCAGGAGGAGGAGCAAGGCCAGCAGGGGAATGCTCAACTCACACAAACTCATCACTCAGACTTCAGTGGCAAACCATTGCTTTGGGAAGATTCTGCCCCAAATCTAAATGCACAAAGAGCCAGGACAAAAGCTTGAGCTTTGGGTTCCAGTGTTGTCAATCACCTCTGAACCACAGATGGTGATGGTTTTAGAGAATACACCTTGTATTTGAGAGAAGGTAACCACAAATGCCAGCCCCTTCAGCAGTCACACATCTCTGTGAGATACTCGTGCCACTGAGCTCCCCTGTCAGGGCATTCTTGCTGTTTGCTCCAGTTTCCACTACAAATATTTGGGGAGATCCAGCATTTTGCCACTGACAGTGATGATAATTCACTCCCAGAAAAAAAAAAATATTAATTTTCAACACTGTGCAGGAATACAAAATAAAATTTAGTCAACATCAGCTTGGCCTTTTAGAAATTAGGACAAAACCTCATACTTCACTTATTCCTGGGCTACACTGCTAATACTATCTTTAAAACTCACACTGCCTGTTTAAAATCTCCACATGAGAAACTGAAAAAGACAAAATAATCAATATACAAAGGAACCCAAAAATTAAAAAAAATAAAAACTTTGCCAGACATAAAATATGCAAACAGAAGTGAAAGAATCTCTTGTAGTCACAGCTACAGTATTATTTGTGCTGACAGAAGAAAAAAATATTTTTCAGTGTAAGACAGTTCTAGTGTCAATTGAAAGTTTTCTTCAGCACTTTGTAACAGAAAATGATTGCAGGTACTGTCCTGTAATTCAACAGCACAAGGGCAGATCTTACTGGAATAGGTAAAAATAGCAGCAGTGAACATGCCAAAGGACAGTCTTTCCACTCCAGGGGCACTGCTTGCATTGCAACATCAGCTGGCTCTCTTTTTATAACCTCCCCACTGGCAGTGAGGAGTTACACAGGCAGCTGAAAAGGCTGGAGAAGGCCCAGAGTAAGCTGTGGTCTGCTCCTGAGCTGAAACCTATCCCCTGCATCACTGTGACCCCACACCCTGCTGCAGCACAGCTCCTGCCTGGGGGAGCTCCCTGCCTGCTCCAAAGCCTCCAGCACACAGGGATGATGTCACCCAGCGAATTTCTTGTCAAATGGCAGCACTAAATTAGAGGCTTGCACGCCGGGAGCTCCTTCATTCAGCCCACTCTCTGCCAAGCACAGGCCCCGTGCTCTGAAGAGCTGCTTTCACCCCATTTCTGCAGGCCAAGCAGCTGGAACAGCCCCTGCCCAGCCCTGAACCCTCAGTGGGATTTTGCCCTGGTTCCACATGAAGACAACAAGCATCCCACCCTGAGCACTCCAGCTGTGAGCCCAGTGATCAAACCAAGGCAGAAATGCTGTTTTACCAGAAGAGACTCTGCTCCATAGCCAGCAGCATGACTTGCAGGTGACCAAAAGTGCTTAGCTTTCTAATTAGGCACCAGGGAAAGCTGCACCCTCCCATCTCACCACCACAAACAGGTTCCTGCCTGCTCGGCCTCCACATCAGGATTGATTGGACACAGCTTCCCAAAGCCATTGGAGGCACATGGGGAGGGAAAAGAAAGCTTGAGAAAAGCTGGAGCAAAGGGAGGCACTGAGCTGGCACTGGTGCTCTCACACTGCTCTGCCTCAGTCTAAGAAAAACTGACTTATCATCAATGTATTGACCTCTCCTGAGGCCTGCAAGTCCTGCAATAAGCAGAGATGTTTGTTATTTGCACACAGGGGCCCAGTACTGCGTGTTTGTTTTAAAAACTAAGCATCAGCCTCGTGCAAATTCAACAGTAAAGAGAGCTTACACTTTTGCCATACTCTTAATGCATGACTGAATTCTGTAACACGAGTTTCACAAAAAAAAAACCTCCAAACACATCAAATTGCCACAGAAATACACAAGAACTGAAAAAAAAAAATTTAATGGGGTTATGCAATAGATTAGACCTGAAGAAATTCAATTTCTATCAGAAATCATCAAAATAAGGGAAGTATTGACCCAACAGTGGCCTTGGAATTAACAATTACCAGGTAAGTTCTGAACTTCAGGAACTGAAAAAAAAGGTCTTGACTGTGGAGGTGGAGTCACATCCTGTGCCACAAATATGAGCAACTTTCAGAGAAACTTCAGAACAAAGTTCCTAAAGTAAAGTTTAAACAACCCCAAGTTCCCATGTATCGAAATACATCTTTCCAAGTGAAAGCTGCAGAGGTAATTACAGGCACTCTTGCCTCCACATTAAGTGGAATTAAAATCCACTTTCCTTTCTCTTTTACAAGAAACTTTTAATAGTGTACTTTCTATGGTAATGATTTGGAAACAATATAAATAGCATTTTTTGGATAGCAATAAATTAGGAATTAAAAAAAAAATTCAAGTATGATTAACCAGTATTCTTTCTTCCCAGCAAGAATTCCAGTCTAATGGTCCCACCCCCAACATTTGCTCTGCTTTGCAGGATTCTCCCTCTTTGTTCCTACATTTCTGCAACTATTCCATGCAAACAAAAGGGAGTACAGGCATCTTCACCTTGCTCACTATGCTCCTTCAGTTCCACCAAAAAATCCTTATGTAAAATCTCACGTTTCTAAAACACAAAGAAAATCTGAACAGAGAAAAAAGAATGATCATTTAGTCATCTCTGCCACAGGTAGCAAGTGAGTAAGGAGAGCAGTGCCTTTTGTGGTGTGCTAATAGACTGAAAAACCACTATAAAATACTGAAAGTATGACCAGACTTTGAGCAAACACTCTTAAATGGCTGAGAACAAGAAAGAGGAATATGCAAAAGCCAGCACAAATCACTGGTAGAGCTGCCAGGGACACACACTGGGTGCAAAAATAAAAGACATTACAGAAGAAGGAAAATTGGTCATATGTTAAAAGATTTCAATATATATATACCTTAAATGTTTTCCCCTACAAAAGCATTAGACATCTTTCTTCTAGTTCTGCACTACCCTGCATCTCCTCTTGGTAATCTTTCAGCTCAGCGCTCCAAAATTCCCCACTTTCAGAACTCCAGCTTGTTCTACGGTGAAAAAATTTATGTAACAGAAGACTGTAATGGGGTTATTTCTTAAAGCCTGAACCTCTGAGCCGGCTTTAATGAATCTGGTTAACCCCACGCCACACCCAGCTGCGAGTTAGGGAAGCAACCTCTCCGTGCCTGCGAACTAAAAATAGCCTCAGGGCTGAGCGCTGCCCCATCGCAGCCTGCCCATCGGAATGCCCCAGCGACGGGCGCCCTCCCGGCAGCTGCTCCTCGCAGGGGCAGGCCCGGGGCAGGGAGAGAAATCAGAGGCAGCAGCGGGCGAGAGCGGCGGCAGGGCCAGGGCGAGGCCGCGGGGGCCGCGGGAGCCGCAGGCACGGGGGGCTCGG
>VXBQ01012693.1:49171-98579 GCA_013400175.1 Phainopepla nitens
AGCCGCCGCCTCCCCGCACCCGCACCCGCCCTGCCTCGGCCGAGCCCCTCAGCGGTTTGGCGATTAATGAGTCGATTGATGAGCCCCGAGGTGCGGCCGCCGGCACGGCTCGGGCCCCGCATTGCCGGGCCGTGCCGGGCCAGCCCTGTCCTACCTGAGCAAAGCGCAGCCTGGCTCTGCGGGGAGCAGAGCAATTCCCAAGGGGCGGTACGTGCTCAGGGGTGGGGTGTGAGCTGCTGGGAAAGGTATCTGGGGAGAAATAAAAAAATAAATAATGAAAAAAAAAAAATTGCGTGCAAGCTCTTTTCCTGGAGGAGACAGGGACCAGCTGTCAGGCAGCAATCCCTGTGTAACTCGGCACAGCCTCCATGGAAAAGAAGCGATACCAAAGGGCTCTAATCGCTGTTAACTCACTTATTTTAGCTTTGAAAAAATCTACAGAACAGCACGTTAAAATAGTAAACAAATTATCACCCTAAAATACAGTTTCTCAGGGTAGCCGTTGCAAAGGAAAACATTTCTCCTAGAACTGTTTTTAGAGAGCATTACGCATTTGCATTTACAGTCATGTAAGTTGCATTAATTGTTAATTTAAGTAAGCGTTACTCTACAAAAGAGCCTCCAGCAAAATTCTCAGCCTTACTTTGGATTTCTCAATGGAAGAAAGTTCTGATATAAACCAAAACCTGAGTTCAGCTGAAGTCACATTAACCTCAGAGAGGCATAGCAAGGACAAGGAAAAAGCAGCACTGTTGGGTTTGCCTCTCCTAAGCACCAAATAAGAAAAAAATTCCCAAAACATAAGTGAGTCCTTAGGTCCTGGTGCCCTCCAAAAACACAAAATACAAAAATACGCTCAAAGCAGTGCGTACAATAAATACGTGGCTTTGGATTAAGCATGTTCATGTAATATGGTAGAATAGTACAGATTTTAGCAAAATATGCAAAAGGATTTAAAATACTTAAAATACTGTATAAACACAAGGAGGAGCTTGAAAAGAAAGAGGGGAAGGAGGGAAAACCACCTCAAGAGGAGGAGGTTTTGACAAAGACCTTTCATAAAGTTTTAAACTCGTCTTAAAAGAAGACTAGAACAGTGAGGAGTGTAGTCATGGAGAATATAAACACAGATCTGGAGGAAAGCAAGCCAGATTTCAGAGTTAAACAATGCAGCACATGCAAAGAAAGACAATAATTGCAAGAAAGAAACAGAAAAGCAAATGGGGAAATTGAAACATTACAGCACTGGAGTAAAAGGGAAACAAAAACTGAACAGAATTTCCAAAATAAACTGAAAATTATCAGCATTCTTCCCGAGGCTGATCTGGTTTATGTTTGTGGCGAGATGTTTAAAGCGTGAATGTCCAGGTGTTGGACTTTCATTTGTCCAGACATCTGACCAGGTTTTACACTTTCGTGCTGGAGGGTTCCCCGCCTGCAGGAGCAGCAGCCAGGGCAGCTGTCAGGAGCAGAATGAAAAGGCCTGGGCCTCAGGCTGTGCCAGCTGTTATCCTGAGGTGGGAGGCCAACCCCCCTGGGCACGGACTGCCTTTCCTCCAGTGGCTTTGTCACACAGGCAGAGCCACCCCAGCCTCGTGGCCCTCAGCTTCCTCACAGTCCAAAACGGGAGCGGTGAGTTTTGATTTTCACACTGACCTCTGGAATGGAGCACGGAAAAGCCAAACCTTTCCTTGGTTGTGGTGATTCCATTTGCTCTGGGCAATATTCCTGCGCTCCCAGTCTTTACTTGGGGATTCTCCAGAAATATCAAATGCTCAAAGTGGCACCACACAACCTGAATTGGATCCTTCATACCTCTAAGCATCAGAAGAATGAGCAGCAAGAATTAGGAGTGGAATGCTGGCTGGGCAAAAGAAGAAATGCATATACACATGTTATTATGCAATTCTGAGTATCAAATGTGCCTCCCTTCCTCCTCAAGCCAAGGATTGCTGCTGGAGACAAATTTTGCCATTTTATCCAGCCACAGTCAAAGCGTTGTCCTTCTGCAAGGTTTGATTGTGCTACAAATTATCTTCTTACTCCTGCATAAGTTGTTTTTTTGGTTTTTGGGTTTTTTCTAAGTAAGAGAAAATTGCTTAGGAAGAAATTTAAGCCAAGTTAGATACAAGAGAAGCCCAACATACAGAGACCATGAAGAAAGTGGCCTTGAACAAATCAAGCATTAGCAACCTAAAAGAGAAGCCAAATAAGGCATCTCTTATTTGGATGATGATGCATAAACTATTTCTACTTTATCATCCAAAGGCTGAAAGGCTTAATTATTTCCCTGTGTCACCAAAGTGTTAAAAGGGGTGGAAATATAATTTGAATTTGGGATTTTCATGCATTGAGTAAGAATTGCATAAATTACCTTGCAACAACAGGACACCTTATATATGAAGCTGTTAACAGTGCAGTCAACTTGTTTTGCTGGAATGAAAACCATTATTTTTGTTGCTTTGTCCTGAACAAATTGTCAGTTTTTTACTTATCCATATCCAGCTAAAGGTGGTTGCTGTTGGGCTGGTTACAGGGCATGCCTTTCTCACCCTGTCCAGCAGCTTTTCAGCCAAATCTTGGGAGCCAAGTCTCTCTCTTCCACATGCAAATCTCCTTACTATAATCTATTAGGTGTTCATACTTATATGGTTCTTGGGTGTCTTTCTATAAAATTAACAATAAATATGTTGAATGAAAATATCAATTATGTAGAATTTCAATACCAGTTTGTGTGGGAACACTTCAGAGTATAAATTGAAACAGCTTTTCATTAAGCCTTGCAGTAATTAAATTATTCTGAGAGTGCAGCTCTATAAACAGTAAACACCCAGCTCCTACAGAAAAAATGAAGTTATGTTAGCCCTTCCTCACTGCTGATCTTTCACAAAAGATTCTTGGGTTTTCCAGGGAGCTGTGCAGCAGCTCCCAGCACTGGGAGTGCTCTGGCACTCCTGGCCTGGCAGCTCTCAGTGTCCCTGCCTCTGTGCAGCTCAGCATTGCTGCCTCTGCAGTGCCAGTGCAGTTTGCATTGCTGCCTCTGCAGTGCCAGTGCAGTTTGCATTGCTGCCTCTGCAGTGCCAGTGCAGTTTGCATTGCTGCCTCTGCAATTCCAGTGCAGTTTGCATTGCTGCCTCTGCAGTGCCAGTGCAGTTTGCATTGCTGCCTCTGCAATTCCAGTGCAGTTTGCATTGCTGCCTCTGCAGTGCCAGTGCAGTTTGCATTGCTGCCTCTGCAATTGCAGTGCAGTTTGCACTGCTGCCTCTCCCATTCCAGTGCAGTTTTCATTGCTGCCTCTGCAATTCCAGAGCAGTTTGCATTGCTGCCTCTGCAGTGCCAGTGTAGTTTGCACTGCTGCCTCTCCCATTCCAGTGCAGTTTGCTTGCAGGAAATCCAGGGCACTGCACGCCCCCGGCCAGTTCTCTCAGACTCTCCTCCAGACAGGCTGGGCTCTGGCTTTCCCGAATTTCAGATTCGCCTTTGCAGCGCTTCTGCCCGAGGTTCGACTTTCCCCCGGTGTGAGGAGAAGCTGTGAGGTGCAGGAATGCTGCTCCGAGCTCTGAAACCCGAGCTGGCAGTGCAGGTCCTGCTCCCGGCCAATTGTCCCCCACCACCCGGGCAATCCTCCGGGTGCTCTGCTGTTCCACACCTCGGTGCCCGTTTGTTTGTACAGACAGAAAATATCCCTAAAGCCATGTGGCTTCACAGTGCTCTCTGTTGTGTCTGACGGGTACAAATTTATTTTAGCAGGTGAAAAAAAAATGCTTTTTTCCCCATAGCTGGAAATGTGTTGGAGGAATAGCAGTTAAATTCCAAATTATTTTGGAAAGGATTGAGAGTCTGGTTAAATCTCCTTTCAGAAAATAGGACGTTTCAAAGAGCACAAGACAAATGCACCAGGTTAGTTGGGGTAGCATTGAGACTATCAAAGCATGAAAATAATTTTAGAATAGTGTTTTATACATTTAATGTGGAGATGATGAGCTGATGAGTGCCACCTGCACAGGGAATAAAAACTCAGTCTGAATAAGCATTATTTGAGCTCCAAAAAGAGGACAATTTTTTAAAAAATTAAAAATCTAGGCTATAATTTATGTCTATTTGAACAGTCATTCCTACTGCAGAGACAATAAATACAGCACTTTGATTTACACGTGTATTCTATTTTTGAAACCTAACCAAACTGGTTTATTTGGTTTATTTTGACTTTCTGAAAAAGCCTAACCACAACAAAATCTCTTCAGAGCTAGGTACTACTACAGTTTAAAAATAACAAAGCATAAATAGCTCTTTCCTGACAAACATTTTTAGAACCCAGCCTGAACGTATCATAAAAACCTCTTCTGCAGCAGAGCAATTACACCTGATAGTGAGCTACCTAAAGGATCCATCAGCTGATTTAGTGTGACATTAAGCTGTGCATTGACAATTTCTCATGGTCACTGAACTTCACTCAATACTTAGCTTCTCTCCAGGCAGAAGAATTACAGCCATTCATTGTAATAACGTAGAGGATGACAGCAAAATTTCATTTTTCTGCAAGGCATCATTAGTTCAGAATGAGTAGTGGCAGGGTAAGATAGGAGGCTGGTATCAGAACGTAGCTGAAAAATACACAAACCTTCCTTTATCTCTTCACAAATCATTTTTTGTTCTGTTTCTTCATCACAAAGCCCGGGTGGTTTTTTTATGGTTCTGGTGAGAACCCTGCTCTGGCTGTGATGTGTTTGTACAGAAAGCCTCGCTCCTGCCCTGCTGACATCACTCTCGGCTTTTATCAAAGGCAGATTCCAGAGACAAGGAAGCCCAGGGCAGGCAGGGAACCCATCCTGCTGCTCTGCAGCTCTGCTATTCCCAGATAACGCAGGCTCATTAACATGTGGGTATAAGGTCATAAATACCTGCCTCACTCAAAGGTTCCTGCAGGCAGCACGGAGACAAAAGTCCATTTTAGCCACGTGCCTGCACTCCTGCGCTGAGGGAAACGCAACTCTCTTTAACTGGATTCTGGTACAAAAGGCGATGCAAAATAAGAAAATAAAGCTGTCTGGCTTTCTGCTCCAGCCTATTTATCCACTGTCTTTCAAGTTCATCTCAAACATCGGGATAAACAAAGATAGGTGATCAAAGGGCTGCGATCCTTTTGGCGATACACCCCTGCTGCAGCCAGCCTTTGATTCTTGTCCTCCGTGTCCTCCAGAGCAGTTTGTGCTTTGAGGGCCAGCACAATTAAAAATCACGTTGCAAGCACCTACCTTCAGCAGCAGTGCACTCATGGAGATGTGCCAGCAGGAAAGGGCAGGATTCTGGTCCTGCAGCTGCTGAGGAGTGGTGGCTGTACGAGGAGAAGTTCTTACCAGCCCTGTCCAAGACACGGAGCATTCCAGAGCTGCCCAGGGGGAAATTTCACTCTGGGCTGATGGACACATCCTGCACAGGGACCAGCACTGTTCTGCACCAGGAGATCCCCCTGGGAAGCTCTAACATGACACACCAGTGCAGCTCTGCTATTTCATAAAAACTTGCATATGTGGATGGCTCATTTGGTGTCTGACTATAAAGGTGGGGGGTGTTTTTGTCAGATGTTTCATTTGTTAAGGACTTTTTTGCTGTTGCACATTCATTTCTCAGACTGGCCAGTGGCAATCCAGGTTGATTATATGTATCAGGATATACTTCTGCTTCAATAGAAAAGTCAACTCTAATTAATGAACAATGATGTTCACTTTGGTCTTATTTTTGAGCGAACTCCTTTTTTAATTTCTTTTTGCAAGATAATAAAAACCCAAAACAATGCTATGAGCAAAACAAGTAAATTACTTGAGCAGTAATTAGCAAAGACATCAGGCCAAAGGAATGCAAACATACAAGTCTCCTGCTGGAGCTCAGAGCAGGAGCCCAGTGTGCTGCGTTAGGAGATTTGTTCCATCTCTCAGCAACTGCACAGAAATGAGTGTGGACATGTCTGCTTGTACCTGAGTATTTTTAATACTTTGGAGATACACATCTAATACTCACAGGTATTCACATTCATTTATTCAGACATTCCTCACCTTCAAACCTATTTCTGGTGGAGACAGAAGCTTTGCATTAGCAACAAATTATGCAAGGCTTTCTTCTGCCCTCCACAGAAATGGAACAGTGACACAAGGGCTTGAGTAACTGCTGGAGCATCATTGCTCAGGCATCCATTTGATTTGATAGTGAGGCCAAAGAAACACCAAAAAAGCAAAATCTAAAGCAAGCTAAAGCCTTTGCTTTTCGTACAGCAAGTATTTGTAACTTGGAATAACTGATTCTATGTTCACACACTGAATTCTAGACAGGAAATGAAAATAAAAGGTTATTTTTCCCCCCTTATCACATACAAAGTGGAATGGATGGAAAGGAATAGCAATGTTTTGTTGCTAGTATATAATAATGTATTTCCTTAGAATTCCAGCTTGGGGTTTGATGACTCCAGCATCCCCCATTTCAGTTCTGATGTGGATTCCTTGCTATCACCTGGATTCTGAGCAGTGTCACTGCAGGCTCCCGGGCACTGGGCTCCCAGAACTCTGCTGGTGCTGGAATTGCAGCAAAGCCACAGCTCTCCTGAGGCAGGGAGGCTGAAACTCCAAGGCATTGTTTCCATCTGGGGAGGCTCAGGGCTGAGACATCCCCCCAGGACACACCTGACAGATTCACCTCTTTCAAGGCTGCCTTTTGAAATTAAGCCAAGGAGGATTTTCTCCTCCTCTTGTGAAAACCTTATCCTTGTAAATAAGGAACAGCATAACCAGAAATATCTTATGTTGATGTGGGCAGTCTTCAGATGCTTTGCCCCAGCACTCTCTGGGTAAATTATCTAACTTCTTGGAGCTTTCGGACTTCAAAATTACCTAGATTAACCAAATTTTTGGGTGAAACATTCAGAACAAAACAATAAATTATTTCCTCAAGAAATGGATTTTGATGTATCAAGTTTTCAAGTAGGATCACGCTCTTGGCTGACAAGAATGCAAGCAAAATTATTTGCCTTCTTTGTTCCCCCTCTCCCTCTTCATTTATCTTTTGATAACAGTCAACTGCACTTATTCTTAAAGAAGTGTTGAAGTTTATAGCCATCGTGGTTTTTTTAATGTATAATTTAGATGCAAATTTAATAATATTTCAAATATAATATATAGTATATGTATTATTGTATATCAAATATATTATAAAATAATTTTTCCCCTCTGCTTTGTTTATTCCAGGAGAGCTCAGGATATTTCCATTACAACCAAATGCCTAAATTCAGATTTTTAGTGCTCCCAAAGTATATTATTGAGATTGTTAAAAACAGACCTATTCAAGAGGAATTGCCATTTCTGGAGCAATCCTTGGAAGCCTTTGGGTAGGGATAAGAAACAGGATCCATTCCCATATTTGACACAATAAAATATCACAGATTTATTTCGTTTAATATAATGTAATTCACTTGAGTATTTAACTTAAGCAGGTGGAAAATCCTAGTTTCTCTTAGGGATAGGAAATAGACTCAAGTGATTAAAAGTCTTCGGTTACTTTTCCTGGTAGCTTTTTGTTGCTTGTTTTTGCAGGAAGTTAAGAATTCTCTGAGGAAAGCTCCGAGCTGTTTGTGTGGCTTTGTGAGCAATGGAAAGAATTTACACAAAATATGCCACTGCTGTGTAGTGATATGGAACAATAAATAATAAAATAGGCAAGAGGTAGGAGTTGCTCTGACTCCCTTTCTATAAAAACACTTTTCCTAGAGGAAAGTGGAACTGCTGTGGAACAACTCACAAGAAACTGTTGGGATGATAATTGCCAAAGAAGGCTGCTTTGGAATTTGGCAAGGAGCCACGATGTCCTAATTCCCTTTACTTGGCAGTTTTTGGTCTGGAAGTAGCTGGTGTTGTAGAATTCACTAATCTGGAGTCAATGGGATTGTTCTGCTGCAGCAGAAACCTGGCAGGCTTTCAAAAAATAAGAATTATTGAAAATATTATTTTGGAAAAGATTTGACAAGGATATAGAATCCTAGGTAGCCAAAGTTGAACAGCATAGTAAATAATAATCCTTTGTGCAGGCTATTGAAATTAACCGTTATTTTCTTATGAAAAGTGATCATTTTCCATTCAATACCGCGTTCCTCACTGAAGGAACAGCAGTTCCAAGGAAACTTTTACCAGGCAAGGTGAGAATACGGAATTATCCTTTCACAGCAACTTAATGCCGCAGAAAACTTTCGAAGCAATAAGCCCTACAAATACCCTTCTTACCACAACTATTCACTACCAGGCATAACAGCCCTGCTGTTCATTAGCGTTTCCAAATTAATGGCTGTCATTAGAAGGGCGGTGTGAGGCACAATTCACCTCACAGCGCAGCAGCTGCTGCTGTGCCCTGCGCTTGTTGCAGTTCCACCAACACCTACCTTCCAGCTGCTGGATTTTTCAGCTTCCCCTGAAGTTGTTATTCTGATTTCCTGGCTGATAATTGCCGGTGTAAAGAGGCCATGAGGGTTGTGAGGGATCGGTGTGTGCCTCAGCCCCTGCTCCGGCAGAGCCGCGGCCGCCCGGGAGCTTCCCCCGGGGACTGCCAGCCGCGCTCCCTTCGGAGAGCCCAGCCTCAACCGAAAAACCTTTGCTGAGTAATTCTGACTGGACTCACACCATCAGACAGATCAACGAAGTCAGGCTTCACATTTCCTTACAGAACTTTTAAATTTTTGGCCTGATTTCCGGGCACAAGCTCGGGCAGTGTGAGTGGGACCTGCTGACAGCAGTCACAGCTGTGACAAGCAGCTGGTGGCTTTGCCGAAGTTTGGCTCTGCAGCGGTGTGAAACCGAGATTTGCTGAAGACAGCACGGAGAAAAGCAGGGTTTGGTTAAATTCTCCGACCCTCACCTTTTCCCCTGTGAATAAAAAGTAGGAGCAGTGCTCTGCTGTAGGGCTGAGGTGCAGTTGAACAGGACATGGAACTGGAATTATATCCTGAGTGAATGGGAGTGTTCTGCTGCAGCAGAAAGCTGGGCAGTCTTTAAAAAAAGAAATAAGAACATACCAAAGATAATATTTTGTAAAAGAAGACTTGCCAAGGATATAAAATCCAAAGGGACAGCCCCGATTCCCCTTGCAGCCCTCTCCCTCCCTCTCACCCTGGAGCAGCACTCACGGCACTGCACGGAGTCAGATTTTATTTTTTATTTCTTTTTTTCCAGACGAACACCATCCCAGCGCTCCTTGAGCGGGGCCAGGGCAGCTGAGGTGTGCAGGGACTGGAATCTCCCCATTTGGCAGCAGCCCACGGAGCCGAGTTACTGCCTGGGAAGCTGCAGCCGGAGCAGCTGGAAAGCGATCCCACAAAGAGCAGCTTTTGCATATGCAAAGTCGATCTCAAAGGCCAGCCCTGCTTACTCAGCTGTTTAGCACACTCACATGAGCTGCAATATCATTAGATACAGTCAGAGCTGAAGACGTTAATTATTCTTTAATCTATTGTTCAAAATCCCATATGCATTATAATTAATTTACCTGCCACGGGTATTAGCTGGTTTGAAGAAAGCCCATGTGACTTCTTCAAAATGTTAGGAAAAATAATGACAGGAGTAAATTGGAAGGCAAGAAAATTTGCTGATAAACAAAAAACAAATGATAAAATTTTCAAGATACTTGAGACTAAAACAGACATTGAGAAAGTGCAATATTAGATGATGAAGTTGTTGAATACACCTCATGAAAGTGGAGGCAAAGCATCAGGCTGGGAAAAGACAACCTAAATTGTGTGTGTGTGTTATCAATCAGGGGTTCTGGTTTAGCTCTTGCCAACCAGGTAAAGACAGGTGGGATTTACTGGGAAGAGCTCCCTAAAAATGCCAGCTGAGTGCTCAGCAAAACTTAAAACAGGAAACAGTCAGGAGTTTAGGATGGCAGAGAGATTACAACAAATCAGAAGAGAGTATTTACTGAAATTGTGGGATTTGAGGATGTACCCACATTTTGAACACAGCACGAAGGTCTGTTCCTGCACTGCCATTTATGTGTGACAAAATTAAGAGGAACAGAAAAGAGCACCAGAGATTTGGAGAGATATAAACCAGCTCCTACATGATAAGCAACCATTAGGACTCTTCAGCTGGGGAGAGAAAAGGATGAGAGAAAAAATAAAGTTATTTTCATATGACAAGCACCTCTCACACACCTATATAGCCATCCTGTAGGAACTGAGAAGATTTGAGCAAGAAATGGAGACACTCAGAAAACAGGGACTTTGTAGATATTCTCTATCACACCATGACAAATCCAGTGACAGGGGTCAGGAAGGGAGCTCTGTGCAAACACTAAAGTGTATTTTCTCCCACTATGACTTCCAGTGTTGTCACAATCAATGAAAGGTTTTCCTGAATTGGAGGCTGATTTTCTATTTCTATGCATTTAAAATTCTTCTATGATTTCTCTAAATTGCCATTTGGGATTTGTGTGCAGCTACTATGGTTTTATATTTGAAATACCAGAGCCAAGGGCTTTTAAATTGTCATATAGAAACAAGGTACACTGTGCCAAATGACTCCTTGTCAGCTAATATTGCTCTTTGTTTATCTTGTTTAGATTTGGAGGGAAAGATCCCTTTAGTTATTTTGGTTTTAAATAAAAATCTCTAGATTATGTTGAGTCTCTGAAGATCCTGCAAGCATTTTATCCTTTTAGCAGTTACTTCAAAATGCAGAGAGATATTGATACAATCAATAATCTGTTATCAAAAAATAAGTAATGTATTATTAATATATATTACTCATGCAGCTCCTATTTTGAGAAGCATTTAGGACACAAGATTTAGATGCAAATCTGTTCTCCAAATGTTCCATAGCTGTTGGAATCTGGATCTGCTAAGCCAGGACAGCCTAGGATTTTCAAAAGAATTATGGCTCAGCTTTAGTGATGCTCTTGTTCCCTCCCAAAATCCTGGAGAACACATTTTGCCACGCTTGGCCTTTGTTTAGTTAAGTAGCACAAACCCAGAGCTGTTTCTCCAACACAGAAAAAATACCAATATGACATAACAATACTTAGAATGGTTTTGGCAGTAAAGCAGAAAACCCACGTGGTTTCATTTGAAGGGTTAAAAAGCTGTGCTGTGTTGACAAAAATTCTACAAATAACTTGAAAATTGTTGACAGGTAAATCCTAAAGAAACATTTGAGGTGTTCATTCTGGAATAAAGGTGCACAGAGTGTATAAAAAGAGGCTGAACTCAGAGTTTCTGTTTATATAGAGCTTGGCAACACAAAACCCAAAAAAAGTCTGCAGTGTGTCTTTAAAAAGCAAGTTTAAAACACACAGGGTTGTCATCCCAGATTTCTCACAAACAAATAAAATTAAGGAAAAAAAACCCAAAACCAACCAAACAAAAAAACTCCAAACAACAAAAAGAGAGAGGAAAGAGAAATAACATTTTCCCATGTAGGTATTCTGGAAAGAATACCTACAGTTTGCAGAAAGCCAGGCTTAAAAGAGAAGTAAAATAAGGAACTCTGAAGTCAAAATAAAAAAAAAAAAACAAAACAAAACCAGAAGTTCCCCAACTAAATAAATGTTCAGTGCTAAAATTTATCAGCCTGATTCTAGGAACTCAGTGATGTCACCACAGGCTACAAAAATAACCCCCCCCAGGAGTCACACGGGGTGATGTCATGTGAACGTGGAGTAAATCCTTGCTTTTTTTAAACTGAAAAATTTATATTCAGCCAAACTCTAGGAAAAAGCACAAAGCAACACAAAGGGCAGTGGCCCAGGTCAGGGGAGTTCAGCTCCACCCTCCTGGTGCTCCACCAGCCCTGTGGCAGAACAGAGAAATCGCTGCATGCAAGTGATGCCAACACCTTCATTTCTGATTAATTGCATCGTGACAAAGCCTCTCAGTTCCTTCTGCTCCTGGAGGGAATGGCTGTGGAGTGTCCAGCAATCCCTCTCGGAGGTTCTGCCCCCAGGAAGGCACTTCATGGCTTCCCAGATACAAAGGAGATTTTATTTTCTCTCGTGTGTCCCTGGAAATAAAGGCACCCAGGAATTCAGGATGCAGCCCAGGGCAGTGATGGCATTTCAGTCTGGCCAGCCTGCACTCACACAGTAACATGCTCCAGGATAAGTTTTTCCAAAATCTGAAGTATTTCCCAAAGCCTTTATTAAAAATATAATCCTAAACCATTTCTAAGTGAGGCAAAAAGAAAATAAGACGACTTTTGAGATTTCCATTAGAACACACTGGAAAAGACCAGAGTGCTGAGCTGTAAAAAAAAATACAACTTTTGAGATTTCCACTAGAATACACTGGAAAAGACCAGAGTGCTGAGCTGGTTAAAGATAATTAATAGCTGGATGCAGTGTGTTAATCACTGATGGCAGCAAAGAGCATCATTCCATAGCCCTGCTGCATGAGATCATTGGCCAAGTGGGTATTTCTAACCACATGAGAGAAGCATTGCTCCTTCCAGCATGGAATATGCCCAGAAAGGTGGGGGGGAAAAAGAGTTTTAGAATGTCCTTAATGAAAAAACAAACAACAAAGTGGCTCTGCTATGAGCTGAACATGACTTGCCAGGTCCATCTTTGAGAACTGGTCTTACATTTAAATCAGCCCATAAATTGATTCTGCATTTCTCCCAGAGCAGGACAGCAGGGAGGGGTTTAGCAACAGCCTCACAGTTTGGCTCTGAACCTGCCACAGCTCCTGCCTGTTGGAGTTACTCTCATTATCCAGCTCCACTCATTCCAGGTTTCTTTTCTAGACTCCCTGAATATTCAAGTGTGATGCTTTATGCCACTTAATTCTCTTCGTAGAGCTATGTGTTAATAAGGAAATAATGTGGTTTGAAGATAGAATGCACAATAAAAACATACACAACAATATCATGGCAAATTTTAGATGATAATGAGTAACAACTACAAAGGCTTTGGATTTAAAGCAGTGAAGGGTTCAAACTGTGGCTCTACCAGAAACTACTTAGCCCAGTCACTCAAGGAAGTAATTGAAATCAGCAGATCTTAAATGTTTTACTGGCTCTGAGATTAAGTTAAAAGCAATAAAGAGATTTCCAAGAATGGCAAAATGCCTTTGTTAGTGATAGTGGGAGCCAGTTGGGGAAAAGTGTGAAGTAGCAAGGAATAAAAACAGGGATTATCTATTGTATTGTACACCTGGAGCTTTCAAAGCATCAAATCAGAACTGTGAGATCACACTAAAATAAAAAGAGATAATCCTGTTTAGTCCTGCGTGTTGTCCTCCCTCTGGGGGATATCTCAGATCATGACCACCACTCTCAGTTCCAATTCCAGAGCTCTTTCAGTGCCCCACATTTCACTCTGGGTTACTCTGTTCTGTCCCAGCCTTGCTGCTGCTTGCAGTGCACAGCAAGGAGGAAATCAGCGTTTCACAGGGGTCCTGTCCTGTCCTGTCCTGAGCCAGGCCCAGAGGAGCTGGGACTTCCCAAACCCTCACAAGACCACTGCCCATCCTCACATGACCCGAGGAAGTCACAGGACTTGCTGACAGAGGGCTGGAGAGGCCAAGGTGGAACCTCCAGTTCTGCTCTGGCTTTTCCACGTGCCCCTGGATTTGTGTGAGGGGCTCTGGAAGAGCCACTCAGGGCAGCTCTCACACCTCTGGGGGTTGGTTTTTCTTTTTTTTTTTTTTTTTTGTCTTTAAGTCTTTCCTGATGGAACTGGCTTACTTTGTACAGATACACAAAAATAGGAGCAAAATCCTGGAACTTCTTTGTTCCCAGCAATTGGCCTAGACTATGTGATAATTTGGAATGAAGGGACGCCTCATCCTAACCAGAAACCTTGCATTAGAACTCTGAGACCTTCCCTGACAAAAGCTTCACCAAAATAAATTGGTTTCCATGCAAAACTTTGAACTTCCCATGCAAAGCTGGGTGTGAATCTCGTTTTCCAGTGAAAAAGCGTTCTGTCAATAAGATCCCTGATGAGTCCTTTTTCTGAAGAAATGCTTTTTCAGTAATCACTCTGTAGGCCAAGGAAATATTTGAAAATCATGAGCTTCATCACTGTCATCCAACAGATGCAATTTTATGTAAGTAATTAACTTGACAAATACACAGAAGCATTCTCTGCTGGCTTGCAGTTATTTTCAGGCAGCTGCAATTTATTGATGAGTGGTCTTTGCATATGAATAGATTTTGATCTGTGCATGACAAATTTCTACTTTAGAAAGAGATTTAACATCTTTTGCTTCCTGCTAGAAAGCAATTACAATTTCTGTGGACAATTCAGCATGGAACATTAGCCTTAGGTTGGAAGCTGGGTTTCATTCTCAACTTGTTTGCTTGCTTTTGATATTGCCCAATAAATTCCACTAAGCAGAATCTTAAAGACCCATCAAGTGATAATTTATGGGACTCAGAGCAGTGAAATTAGAGGAACACAAGAGAATCTGAATGTTTTGTATTATCTTTGTGCTCACTTCAAACCAGAGCCATGAAGAGGCTTTTTGCAGTTGAATGCTCACAATTTCTGCTGCACTGCAAGAGAAGATGTGATCACAAAGTGGCCCTGCCAGGTTCTGTACAGGGAGATCAAGTTAAAGCAGCAGCTATCATGAATGCCAGCCCAGAAAGCAGCTTTAATGTTTGTAATACACACATACTCCCTCGTGCTCCACGTGTTTCTGCTGGAGATGACTCCAGTGAGTTTTACTGACCTCCAGATGGAACAAGATCAGAGCAGAGGTGCCTCCAGACAGGGAGGCTTTGCTGAAACACCCTGCTCGTGTAACTGCAGGGCAGCAGCTGAGGAGGTTTGATGCTGCTGATGGAGGAACAGCTCAGGATTTACTGCTAATGGAATTTACTGCTTAGTTCAGTCTCTGGGCACAGGTCCTGGCCCTAAGATTTGGGAAATACATTTTTCTCAGATGCTCTCTGGTCACCATTTGCACAAAAGTGACCGTGGACAACACAAGCACCATAAATTCCTAGTTTTTCAATCATTTTCCCTCCTGACTTGAACATCCTGTGTCTTACTCCTAGAGCAGAGAGGAGGCATCACCACACCTCTGCTAACATGGCCAATAAGTTTTCACCTCCACTCTGGCCTTTTTAAAATTCAGCACAATAGGGGTGTAGAATCTACTAATATTGAATTAAGAGTTCCACAACTGTGTTCAAAAGAGCTCTGAAATGCTGCGTTTTGCTTGTTGAATAAGAAAAACAATTTCAGTCCACTGGTGGCTGGAGACACTTCAGCAATGAGATCATATCTTTTTATAATCTCAGTATTTAGTGTGTAATTGAAACCAGGAGAATAAAAAACTGCCTTTTGACGACAGAATGTCTCTGCTGAGCGTGCACCCACTCACATTGGGAGCTGCAGGATGCAGAAAGGTGAGATTTGCAGCAGTTTACCACAATCAAAGGGGCACAGAGCAATACATTAAAGTACATTTTTCATATCAATTGATAGCTGGTAATATAAAGGTGTGGAAAATAGGAAGAGAGGCAAGCACTGGATAAGAAATATTAGTGTGAGGGATTCATTTCACGCAAAGGATTCTTTTCAACTGCATCAAAGAATGATGGTCCTGCTGACTCCATGGTTCAGCTCTGGTATCCTTGTCCATAACTAAACACTTTAGTCAGTCATCACCTCATTTCCAGTGATCCTGATCAGAAATCAGTGTTTATTCTGTGCCATGGCATCTATTTAATCTTAACAAAAGTGGTGTAACAGCCACATCTGAATCTGGACAATTCTATAAACAGCATTGCACAAGTTTCTGATTAAGACCTAAATGTGTAAAACTTTGTGCACCAGTAGCTCTTCATTAGCCTACACTCAAGAATTCGAGTAATTCTTTGGTGAAATAATAAATTTCCCACAAGCCCTTGTTAGCACATCAATTTTGAATTGAAGTGGCATCTGCTCATCCACAGTTTCAGCAGCTCCTGAACCAGTATGAATTGGTGGAATTCTCTTGGCAGAGCTGAGGCTGTCACTGCATTCCTTCAGCTCTGTGTTGGTAGAACTGGGACAAAGAAGGAACCAGGAAAAGGTGAGCAAAGCATTCTTCTGGAATTTTGAGAATTTGAGGAAAGGACTCGGGATCTTGGCAACTGGTGAAGGAATCCAAATGCAAAGCCTGTGAGAGAGAGCAGATTCACAAAGGTGCTGGGAAACGGTGGGAGGCAGTGGCTGGCAGGATGGGAGAGTGGCTAAGGCCAGGAAGCTGGCAGGGAGGCTGAGGGGGGATTCAGTCAGCTTTGGGGTTGTTTTTCACAGCTCCACACCGAGCTGGTTGTTACACCTCGGTCCTGCCAAGTGGGCACGGCATTCCCAGCAAGGCAGGGCACCCAAAACTTTGAACCTGAGGGGTGCCCATCTGCAGAGACAGCTACTGCCAGCCTGGCTTCTGCAGCCAGAGGAAACCTTCCTTCAGGCTGCAGCCCCTTTCCCCAGCAGATGCTCGAGTCACTCCTGCATCCCTTGGCTGCAGCTCCTGACGTGCAGCAGGAAGGAGCAGCCTCGTGGAAACAGCACAGGAGCAGGACAGTTTGAACTGCCCCAGGGGGATCCCAGAGCCCTGGGGATTAGAGTGCCCTCAGAGAAAGGTTTGTGTGCACAGAACAGAGAAAACATTCTCCTTGATTCCCTCACATACAAGAGACGGCACTGCTCTGGTTCTAGACTGATTTCAACTCTGCTGAAATCCTCTTGTGAAAACCTAAGAATAATAAATTAATAATAAAGTAGCATATAATGAATTTGATAATTTTTAGTAGCCTTTCAGACACTGGTTCCTTTGGTTGAATTAAGAGAAAGGAACGATTATCAAATTGGGTTTTTTTTTAATTTCAGTGCACAGGAACATTGACTCCTGTCATGCAATCTGGTAGTATTTTCTCAGGAATAAAATTGCTGCAAGAATCCCCTCTTCCATGTGCCCACGCACTCCCACAGCATCACCCAGCCCTCAGTGCAGGCTGGAGACTTAGATGGAAGGGGTGAATTTGGGCAGAGGAAGAGCTGGAATAGCCAGTGAGACTGCACATCCCCTGGTGTGTGAATTAACTGCAGGGGCTGGGTAAATTCCCCAGTTCTGCCTGCTCAACATAGACTTCAACATCCACCTAGTTCTAAGCATTATTTGTTTGTTTATTCTGTGAGCTGAATGCTTTCAAAAGGGACACAAAACTGTCCCAAGGGTCTCTTGCCTATCTTGTGTTTCCACACAAAAACTAGAGCTGTCTCCAGTCCATGTGCAAAATTAACTGTGGTATTTAAATGTTTTTCACAACCAACACAGGCCCAATTCATCATGCATTAAATGGCTTTCTCAGGACAGCAACCCATATATTTTTTGTGCTCACCAAAATATTATATACTGTAAGTAAAAGCAAAACCATATCCACATTTTGAAACAGCTAAACAAGATTTAGAAATGTATATCCAACTTTAATGTATAATCTGAAGAGCAGAGTTCCTTCTGCACCTTGAAAATTTCACCTTTGATTAAACAACGATTACAATCTTCCCTCAGATAAAATATATGTGTGTGTGTGTGTGTGTGTATTTATGTGTATAATTTCAAAATCAAAGCCTTGCACTTCTTCTGGATGTCATCTGCTGGCACTGGGAGCTGATGCCAGCATCCCAGAATGCAGCCTGGCAGGAATTCACCTCCTGCTTATGAAGGGCTCTCTAATTGCCCTGGGTTTTCTCCCTTTTGAACTGAATCACTAACCTGTAATTTCTCCTGCTATCTGCCCAAAGGTAAATGAAGTATCTGGTACACCCAAGGGATTCCTCATCTGCCACAGGTGACTTCAGATGGGGAGTTGCCATCAGCAAGGAGGGATGAATTTCCACAGCCGGGTTTCAATAATACCCCCGGGCAGGAGGGATCATCCTGCTTCCATTTCTGCTCTTCTCATGAGCTCTGAGGAGAGCAGCCAGGCCCTCATGGAGCCTCCTCCTCTGAGCTCCAGCTCAGGACTGAAACTGGGAGAGATTCTGATCATTGAGCAAGTATTGACTTGATGTAATAAGGCAAGAAGAGTCTCAGAGAGCAATTGCAGCTGCTGAGCAACCCAGCACCTTCACTTGTTATCCCTCCTTTTGCAAAATCAGGGTTATTCTTGCTTTTGGCACTTTGCACTTAGGCAAAGGCATTCCCATGAATCCTCCACTGCCTCAATTTGAAAAGATTTGCTGTTCATAAGGAGCTGGTCAAGGCCAATGCCATGGAAAAGTAGGGAGGAGGCTGCAGGATGAAATGCAGATCAGCATGGAGTGACAGTGGGTCTGCAGCAACCAAAAAAAGGGCTTGGACTGAAATATGAAAATACCAACTCCTCTCCTCTTCCTCACTTTGAGAAACTCTTCTCCCTGCTGGCATTCTGGTATCCAGGATCCTTCTTTCATGGTGGCCTCTGCCTTGTTTCACATGTGACACCAGGAAAATAATCCTAAGCACCTGGAGTTTGGCTTTTGGAATGCACAGGAAGAACAGGATTTGAAACAAAGTCTAGGATAACCTTTATCCAGACAGCAACACTGCTTTCTCTGCCTCAACAGTCAAACTTCTGTACCCAAAACTCTTCCCTGCCTTTCAGTGCTCAAAGCTACAAAGTTCACCTCAAATCCATGACAGATGTCCTAACCAAAAAGGGTGAAATGATTTTCAGTATGGAAGTTCTGGGAGGGTACTCAAGTTTTAGCCAGGTATGGGTGAACAAACAGATTGTAAATTTAAGTGAAACCAGTGAAATTATTCCCATGTATGTGCTAAGAAGCCAAGTTGAGGAAAAGTAAGGCAGTCTGTGGGGTGACTGTGTGTGTGTGGTGCTTCCATCAGCACTGGAGACAGTGGGTGGAGAGGTTGCAGGGGGTGTGAAGACATTTTACAAAAGCAAAAACAACCTACAGGTGCAGCTAAAAATACTCTGCTTCAAATTCAGTCAAGGAGTTAAAAATGCCAGTGAAGTCCCAGAGTGTGAACCTGCCAGCATTCATTAAAAATGTTTATTCTCTTTTTCCTTTAATACAGTAATTATTTCAGTAATTACATACTGTAAGACTTGGAGAGCTGGGGCTTGGCTCCTATAGAGTGCTTCAGCTCTTAGATTTTTTTTTCTTCTCCACCTCTGTGTACACAGATTTATTTGTATGCAAACAATATTTGTGCAGGTGCCTACCTGGCGTTTGGGGCACGCAAAACCAGGGCTTGCCAAAACTTTGCATTTTTTGTTTTCCTTTTATTAAGCAAACAATAATTTCACTTACCAGAGTGTTTGGGCACCAGAGGGATGTATTCTGTATAAAAGCCCACATTCTTTATGGAACTATTATACTTTCTTCTTGCTAAGGGGGCAAGATAGGATAGAATAAAGCCTTGTGACAGAATTCTGGACTCCTTCTCTGCAGCCTCCAAAGCAAAAAGGTTTCTCTCTTGACCCCCGATACACTTCCTGCTACCAGGGTAACAAAATATTTGAGGCAAGGAGAAAGAGTGATGATTCCTGGCTGGAAACATTCAGAGGGGACAAGCTTAGGACCCTCAGAACTCTTAGGTTCTTTAAGCAGGGACTCCCCTGGTGGGATCAAAATAAGCAGGTCCTAAACCTGATTGTCAAACTGAATCTGCTGGAATTCCACTGATTGCAAAGTTAATATCATCCTGGGCATCAAAATGAACAAGCATTGAATTAAACTTCCAGGGCACTCTGATTAAAAATGAAATAAGCCCAAACCCATCTTTAATGGGAGAACTGTGTGACTGCACCAGGGTTTTGTGCAGAGGGAATTGTGGAGGGAATGCTGCTCCACCCTTGGGCTTTGCTGGCAGCTCTGCTCCTCCCACTGGGCTTCCCCAGGAGCCATGTGGTGGCTCTGGGCTCAGGAGCAAAAGCACAGCAATATTCTCCTGTTCCCCCAGACAGAGGAGGGAGCACGGGGCAGCCAAGCACGCAGCACAATCCAAACCAGAGGAACGTGCAGAAAAATGGGAAAAATGTCACATTTGGGCTTCAGAAATGAAGGAGGCAGCAACCACATCAGCTACAAGAGAGCCCAGAGCCAGCAGGAGCTGGGGGAGTGCTGGATTCACCAGGTTCTGCAGGGTAGGGAGCCTACAGTAATTAACTATAGCAATTAACTACTGTAATCCAACCCAGAATGCCCAAAATACTCACCCCAACCTTTCTGCATTTTGAGGAAGTATGGGATACCTGTCAGTGAAGGGAAATGCAGCGTGGCCTTGGAGCTTAGAGGGGAAAATACAGCAACATAACATTTGGGGAAAAAACTCAATGCACTTCCATTTTGGTATTCTTTCTCCCCCAGGCTGATTATTGGTAGCTTATTAAGGATTTGGATTGGCAATATAACTGGATTGGATTTAACTTGTAATCTCCTCTTTCAAAACAGAGGACAAAATGTGCTCCATTGTCCAACACAAGCAGGCATCTCTGCCAAGAAAAAGGACACTGGGCAAAGGGGTTCTGATGGCCATTGTTTGGCACAGGTCTGTGTTTGTAAAAACCTCAATTTCCAGTCATTTGGGTGGGAAGTTTTTATGGAACAAGCTTGATTAGGTTGCTTTTCTAAGGAGAGGAAGCTTATGTAATGGCTCAGTCTATCTCTTGCTCCAAATTTCATACATGTTTGACACATGAGTCAAGGCCTCAAGAAGAATTAATTTTCTAAAGTTTCTTGGAAGTCAGCAGCTGAAGACAGAAAAAGGAAGCATGTTCATTCCTCAGCTGAAGGAAAGAGAGAACTCAGGCACCAAACATCCCTGTTTATGTAGCAGGCTGCTCAGTGCCCGAGTACCTGAGGCTGAATTAGCCCCAGCACGTGAGGGGTTTGCCCTCTGCAATGAGAACCACAGCTGAGCTGTCCTTATTTATCATAGCAAAAGTGCTTTAGGGATGAGACTACGTGAATCTGGGGCGAAACTGCTTTAGTCTTGCTGTTTGTGCAGCAGTGGGTTGTTTTTAGTTGTTTGGTTTTGTTTTTTCCCTTGAAATGTGCTCTGACATTCAGAACACAGTAAGCTCATTCTCCTTGTTCTTAAAAAAAACCATGGAATACTCGACAAACTGTACCAAAGATGAGGCACAAAGTGATTAAAATACTGGGAAATATCCACAACGTTCTGGTCCTTGGCTATTTCACTCTGGAATGGATGGGCTAGGGTGGGGAATCACCTCTGATCCTCCTCTCTCAGCTCCCTTGGATTTCCCCAGGCTGCCAGAGAATGAGGATGGGAGTGGAGCTGCTCAAGTGCAATCTGTTGCCTCTGATTTTGCTGAGGAATAATAGCAATGCAGTGATATAACTGCAGGAAGCTGGCCAAAATCATAAAATACCTCCCCCTTTTTTTTTCTTTTTTTTTCCCCTCATATCTGTGTCATTCCCTTTTCCATTTGTTGTTCACAGCCTGAATTCCTTGGATAACTTTGCTTCAGACTTGAGTTTACTGCAGATATGGAAAACTGCCTGAAAGTTTTGCTCCTTGGTTGTTCTGGCTGCTTTTCAGTAATACTCAAGATGCAACACATCCAACTTGCTCCAGCAATCATTCTATAAAATACAGCAAAAAGTAAAGGATTCCATACCAAATTAGCTGCTACCTTAGTTAATGACTTCAGGAAGCAGTAAAAGTGAGTCTGGCCCAGGTCTTTGGAGGGCTAATTCTAACTCTGCTGGAGAGGTGAGGTGAGCCTAAAATATATCAATATGGGGCTAATCTAGAGGTCAGAAAACACTGCAGATTTTCAGTTAATAGTGGGGTTTTTCTATCCAACAACCAGAAGATGCTGGTAGCTCGGACTGCACCCCGGGCACACCTTGAAGCTGTTCCCAGCACCTGCTGCTGGAAAATGAATGTGGACACAACCTGAGTTGTACCAGGCAACTCTTTTAACAAAAACTGAGCTGATTTCTGTGACACAGAGCTTTGACCAAGAGGAAAAGTGCTGAATAAGGACTGGAGCTGCACGAAGCACTTAGGGACAGCCAGGCAGGTTTGGGAGCTGCCTGAGAAGGTGACACAGATGATACCCTGCACGTCCCAGTGCCCAGGGGATGCACAGAGGGGGGTTGGGGGTGTCTGTGCAGGGCCAGGGCTTGGACTGGATGATCCTGTGGGACCCTCCTGGCTCAGATATTCTGTGATCCCATTAAAAACGCCTGGGCAGTTTCAACCTCCCACCCAATGTGGGCGGGAGGTCACCTGCAGCTCCCTTCAGAAAGAGCTGCTGTTCTTCAGGTGAAGAACTGAAGCAAATCTCACAACTGCACACCAGGGCAAGGTGCTGGGCCCTGCCCACTGCTCCATGCCCTGCCAGAGCCTCTGCTGCAGAGCAGACTTTGCAATCCCTGAGCAGCTCCAGGTGCTGCTCCAGGCTGAGCTCCAGGTGTGGAGCAGCAGAACCAGATGATCTTAAAGGTCTTTTCCAACCCAGTTCATTCTGTGATTCTGTGATTCCCAGCGCTCACAGAACACTAAAGAGAGCCAGGATTAAACTGTGGCACACTTGGAAAACCCAGGCCTTTGTACACATTAATCTCAGCCATCCCTTGGAAACTCCTGACCCACATGCAAGGAGCTCCCGGTGCAGATGGACTCTGGGAGCCCCAGAACTATGTGGTTATAATTCATTGTTATGCAAACACAGAGCTGCTTTTAAACCTCACTTTCACACTCCCGGCGGGTTTTGTTTCAAAGCATCTGAAAGGAGGCAGAAATAAAACCTCCTGCAAAGAGGCTTCGATTAAATCTAGAAAGGGTTTCTGCAAATAAGTCAAAGGCAAGCAGTCTGGAAGCCTGAAATGGAACTGTGCTGCTCCAGGAAAGGGCAGTCACACTTCAAAATACAACTTTGTACCTGGTAAACATTAATCCCTGTATCTATTTAATATTTAAATAGAAAACGACGATTTCAAAGATTATTAGATTACGATTTGTGCTCAGAAAATGTGGAAATTTCCAGCAAATCCTTCATACACAATTCATAAACCTCCCCTTAGAAATAGCACTGGGGCTTTTCCGTCTGATTGCAGGCTAATTAATTTAACCTTTGCAAACTGGTTCGGTAAGTATTTAATCCTGACCCTTTAGCCTGCATTCACAGATCCATTATTAACCTTCCGGGCAATTAAAAGTGCTGCAAAGGCTGTGAAAACCCCGTTCCCCGCATCCGACCCCTTGGCACTCACCAGAACCGTGCTGCCACACCCAGCACCATCCCAGAGGTTTGGGTCCGAGGCAAATCCCGCGGGGACCCGGCTGGGACTGCTGGGCCAGGTGTGCCTGCGCTCAGGAGTTCTCAGGGAGAGCTGGGGCCGGTTCTGCTTCCCAAAAGGCTCCCACACATCCTCTGTACGAGCACAAATACCTGGGCCCACAGGCTGAGCCCTGCAGGGTCACATGGGTGACAGGGCTAAAAAAAGGCAAACCCAGAGGCTGGATTTAAACCGCCCCAAAATGTTAGTGTGTCGTGTCGTCCCCCCCCCCCCAACCCCCCCAGAGCTGCTCCTGAGCCTCTTCCAGCTTTTCCTACAGTTTTCCTGGAATTTTAATATCCCTGTCTCTCCGGGCTTTGCGCTTTTTGGTTGTTTTATTTTTAGCTGCAGCATTTCGCCGTGCTCTGCAGAGCCTGCCTGACGCCAGGCAGTGTAACTGGATGCCGCGTCCCGGCGAGCCAGGCATTGCGGCCGCAGCAGCCCCAACCCCGGCACCCCGCAAAACCCGGGAGCCCCAGTCCCCAGTTTTCCTCCTGCCCCGGGACAGCAGGCACGGCTGAAGAGCTGGGAAGGGTTAGGGGCAAGCAGATGGAAATCAAAGATGCCAAGAGGTCTGTCCCACAACGGAGCCGTGTGAGCTGAGTTCCAAAAGCAGGGGTTTACCAAAAAAGCCGAGATATTTCGCTCCAGTGAGCTAGAAACAGGCCAGGCGTGCACAGAGCAGGCTGCCTTCAGAAAGGGCTGCTGCCAGCAAGGTTGGCTCGGCTGGATAAATAAGAACAGGGCAGCAGGGCACTGCTGACAGCCCCTCCCAGGGCACATTTCCAGGGTGAGATCTGTACACGCAGAACTGCAGCCCCCAGGTCTGTTTCACGTAAATAAGGGCCACATCTCCTACCCAGCTGTCAGGTTTTAGCTTTCCCTTCCACACTGTACAGCTGGAGTAAATCTGGCTCAATCACCTTACCTGAACTCACTTTTTAGTTTTCTGTTCTGGCCCTGCAGCAGAGAGCCAAGTGAAGGATTGACAATTTATCTGATTGAGAAATTGTTCATCCTGACGATCCCAGCACCTGTAACCACGGCAACGTAGCTACAACAGAATGTGGTTGATTGCTCCGAGGAAGAAAAACACGAGTGCACGGAGGCATTTTACTTCCCAGAGGTGTCAGGATGAGTCAGCAGCAGAGCCTGGGCTGGAGCGGAGCGCTCAGCCTGCCCATCCCGAGTGCAGCTCGCTGCTCCTGCTGCAGCCTCCAGGGAACCAAAGCTCCAAAGGCCGGGAATGCTCCTGGCGCTGCGCTTTGCTGTTGGGCTGTGTTCTGGCAGGGCTCGGGGCTGGTTGCCAGCAAAGAGTGGGAGAAATCAAGGAAAACAGAAAGTGCTGGGCTTGCCTTGGAGCAAGGGACAGCACCGAGCTCCACGTGGGGAGGCAGGAGTGCTGGGCTGCCAGGATATATTTCCTGGATATCCAGAGTGTGTGTGACACTGACATGGCCTGAAAATCAGGGTTTTACAGGGCAGATTCTCTGCCCTTTCATAAGTAACAAATGCAGAGTAGAACAAATTGAAAGCAGAGATCTTAACAGAGCAACTGTGACCTGTCGGTTTTCTCCTCTGCATAAAGTTTACAGGTTTGGGGTTTTTTATTCCTGGCAGTATTTAGAACCGGTTTGGGCAAATTAAGTAACTTGAGCGTGTTAACTTGGCAAAGATGGTATTATTTCATATTTGCTCACCTAACTGGGAGCAGTTCTGCCAGCTGTCCCTGGTGCACCTCACACAGAGGCAGGAGCTGTTCTGCCTGCACTGCTCTGCTGTGGCACAGCCTGGGGAGAGACTGGAAAAACACACCCCAGGCACCCTCCTGTGTCCCCATCCTCTCGCTTCGCAGATGCTCTTTGGATCACATTTCCTCCTGGTTTTCCTTGGTCCTGCTCGTTCCTGATGAAGTCTTCATTTTCTTTGTCCAAATTAGCAAACTCCTAAAAGGAACCACAAGAAGAGTGACATTATTTACCCTCAATGCTGCATAGCAGAGTTCAGGAGCTGCTGCTGCCACTGTGATGCTGCAGTGTCTCATCACATCAAGCACAACTGAAGTGAAAAACTTGCTAGTCTTTCATGCTGATGCAAATTTTCTGTAGATTTGTTCTTCTCATCCAGATTTTTCCTTAAGTGACCCCAAGCCTCACTTTCTCTTCCTGCTGCTGGCTGGCAGCCTGAGACACCTCCTTAAAAGTGCTTCAGATTCAGGCTCAATGATGAGTCAAAAATTGGCAATTTGCCCATGTCCCATTGCCTTGCTCTTTTTTTTTTTTAAGTGGTAGAAGAGTAATGGTGATTTGTTAAGGGCATTTCTGGTCTGCTCTTTAATTTTTTCTGGTTTCTGACATTCTGCATGCACAGACTGTGCCAGGGAGTGTGAGCTGACACAGCAGCTGGCAGAGAGCTCTGGAATATTACAACTGTCTCAGAAATCTCTCAGCTTGGTGCACAGGGCTTGGAGAAGGGGATCAAGGCATAAAATCCAGTGAGTGCTGAGACTGGGCTGGGCCCTGGGCAAGTGGGAGCAGCTCTGGACTATCCACCACCAAGGAGCCCCCTGAGATGAGCAGAGCCCTGTCCAGCCCGGCCCTGGACACATCCAGGGATCCCAGGGGCAGCCACAGCTGCTCTGGGCACCCTGTGCCAGGGCTTCACCTCCCTCACAGTCAAGAGGTTTTTTCCTAATATCCAATCTCAACCTACTCCCTTTCCATTTAAATCCATTTCCCCTCGTCCTGTCCCTCCTGGCCCTGGTAAATAATCCTGCCCCGTCCTCCCTTCAGGCAGTGGAACACCACAGTGGAGTCACCCCTAAAGCTTCTTCTCTCCAGGCTGGACAATCCCAGCTCCCTCAGCCTTTCCTCACAGCAGAGCTCCTCCAGCTCTCTGATCATCCTGGAGCCTCCTCTGGGCTGGCCCCAAAGCAGATCTGAGCAGCAGAATAGAAAATATGGGACACCACACTGTCTTGCTGGGGAAGAATATTCCACCAGAGTATTCCCTGAGAAATTCCACGGATGGCCACAATCCAACCCCTTTAAACACTGAGACCCAAAGTATCATTGGAGGTGGATGTAGAGGAATTCCTCCTTGAGCAGGGACATGGAGTGTTTTTGCAGAAGTTGGACAATCCCGCCTTGTCCAAACTGCGGCCTAATGGGGGCCTGCAAAGGCCTGTAAGGCCTGGGTTGTGATGCAGTTGAAATTAGTTTAATCTATGTTTTCTGTAAAGTATGCCAATTATAGAGTGTGTTAGAGACAGGTTGAAATAATGAGCCAATTAGGCAGAATCTTAGTAAGAAGTGGAATGTAAACTATTTTATCATATATAAGAGATGTGCACAACAAATAAAGAGGGATTTCACCATTTTCACTGCATCAGTGCAGGCGTCCTCCTTCTTCTCCCTCTCTCTTTTCCAGCTCCTCGTTAAGGTACCCTGTTTCTGGGGGATACATAACAACCTACTTAATAAATGTCCTTGCTAGAAGTGCTGTGAGTGTGCTGTGTGTTTCTGCAGAGCTCTGCACGTGCAGGGCAGTGCTGTTTGGGTGATGGATGGTGCTGGGCAGGGACAGCAGACAGATGCTCCAGGACGTGCACACGGCAGCCTGGGGCAGCTGTGAGAGAAAAGGGGGTGCTGATGATGGAACACAGAGTCACCACTTCTGTCATAATTCACTCATCCACTTTTTGCATTTCTCTCAGCAAGAAATATGGATGAGGGAGCCCCTGAGTGCAGGACACACAAGAAGCCTTAAGCTCCTGCCATGTAAATATTTGTACAGCAGACAGTGAGTCCTGTGCATCAGGGTAAACAGAAATTCTGTTCTGTTCTCCAGTGCAAGGGTATTTTATTCAAACCCTAATCTGTGTAGCTGTCACCAAAAATCAGCTTACTTACAGCCCATCTCTACAAACAGATTGTCTCCTACCTGCCCTCACATGTCCTTGCAGGCACCTTCCTCTTTGCTCTGTTGATTTTTTATTTCTTTTTTTTTGGACACGGTAAAAACCGTTAATCTGGGAATCTGTACTGGGCACAAGGCAGGGTTTAAACCCAGGTATACTGAGATAATTGTGGAAGGCATGGATAATTCAAGCTCAAATCCAAAGGTTTTTATTCAGTCCTGTAACTTCAGAGAGAGAAATTTCAATTATGTTTTTCAGCAGGGATGAGAGTATCCACACAGCCTGATTTGCAGTATTTGCATTTGGGGTCTCTCAGGAAAGAAGTGGACTCTCATTTTTTATTTAAGTTACTTTATGAAAGATCTTGTCTCTCTCTCTTTTTTTCTTTTTTTTTTTTTTTTTGAGTACAGAGTGTGCCAGGAGAAGCAGAGCCAAACCATTTTACATTAATTCCTTCAATATGAGGATTTTACTTCAGACTGAGGAGGTTGTGATCTCCTCTCTCTTGTCTCACTGGGAGAGAAAAATTGCTCCTCTGTCAAATGTTGACCAGACCCAGCTCTCTGAGCTGCTTTGCTCAACCCATGGTTTTCATTGACACGTTTTTTACATGCATACTGTTCCAGATCTCCGTTGACAATGTGCCTGTCACTTGTGCCATCAGCCAAAACGCTGAAATATTTACTTTCCTAAGTGCTTCCCTAAGCAGGGCAAGAAGTGTACCCCTCATTTGTTAAGTATCATGGTCTGGACATATCAATAAACTGAACATTCATTAATAATATGCACTTTATACTACCTTTGACCTAGTTTTTTATGTGCAGGGAAATTACCTGAATTAGTTCACTGACGAAAAAAGGCATTCTTTATACAAAGAATATTTTCAAGGAGCTCAGGTTCCTACCAATACCACTCTGTTACTGACTTGGACTTGCTTCTTGAGTGTTGTTCCAATGTTTTTACTTGGTTTCTTTCTGTTTTGGGGTCTGATTTCTGGTTGTTTATGCAGCTCAGAGGAAGGGCAGTGCTTTCAGAAATGCAGATACCAGCCTGGCTGTCTGCAACAAACCAGAATACTGCCTGCAGTTAAGGACCACTACTAAACAAGTAAATAAATTCATTTTAGATGGTTTATTACAGTGTTTAAAGAAGCATTTCTTCTTCAGAATCAAAGCAGGCCACTCAACCTGGTCTCTTTTTACATCTCTTGCCTTCTGATCAACTTAACTCCAAACCCTATTGATTAAAATGTGCCCTATGCCCTCAGTCTTGTAGCTTAATACTCAACAAAATTAAAAGCAAAATAGCCAAATCCTGGATTTCTTACAGCAATTGCTGTACCTGGTCACTTGGATATTCCAGGATGATGCAATAGTTAACATTTTGTTTGCCTTTCTCACGCAGGCTCCCACGCCCTCGAAGCCTCAATATAACATAAATTGCTTTATAGAGGAGACACTGGGAAGCAGGAGCCAAATCTGAGCAGGGGAGTGAACTCCCCTATGACCATTACATCACTGAGGAGTATCACCAGCCTCTCTCTTTTTTAGAAGAGAGCAATCACACCACATTGCTAGATAGAAAACCGGAATTTTTTTGTACGTCTGGGACAGGGCTGAGCCTGAAAACGATGCAGAAGTAATATCATTTTGGAGATAAAGAACTCTTCTTTTTTTCCTTACCTCATGAAACTGATGACCTGAGTAATTCTGATGGCTCTGATCGTTTGGGGTGAGCTGGGGTGTCAGGAGTTCAGGAGTGCAGCAGGAAGCCCTGAGCTGTTGGATTTATAAACTGCCTGAGAGCAATTCAGCAGCTCAGGAGAGGCAAAACCAAGAGAGGATCCCCAGGTCCTCCCTGGTCAATAATTACACCTGGGTTAAAACGAGGATTTGTGAGGAAGAAATCTGGGCTTTGGTCTCTCTGCCATCCCCTGCCCGCGGATGAATTCTCCGCAATGCCCCAATTTATCAAATGATAGAGTATTGGATGTCACACTCATCAGCGTGGCAAACAGGGCGTCCCAAGTGCAGGGGGCAGCAGGGGAGGTACAGATAACTGGCATTTTGAGAAATTTGTGCTGGGACGAGGGCTTCAGACTCGCCCAGCTGTTCATTCATGCTTCAGACACAGGAAAGGCAACTCCGCAGCGTTCGCCTTCCGGATGCGGGTCAAGAGGCAGCAGGAGAACAAAGGCACTCCTTGGTGCTGATAAGGACCCGGTGCTTTGTGGCTGAAACTGGATCCTCGGTGCTGGGAGCTGGTTTTATGCGGCGGGGTGGGAGGAGTGCCCGGGCTCCGTCTCCTGTTATCAGCCTGGGCAGCGAGAGCCCCATTTCCCTGCTGCTGGACCCGGCTCCAATCTGTGCAGAGGGCTCCAAGAGCTGAGGAGCTTTGCTTTGTGCAGGACTTCGAAACTCTAATCAAAATTAAAATAGCAGTTAAGTCTCAGAGCTAAGAATTTAACCACCTAGTAGCAGTAAGAACTTTATTTTTTGGAGTCAGATCTTCCGACCGTGCAATCACCTGAGACCCTCGGGGTCAGAGCCACCCCCGACACCTCAGCACAGAGCTTCTGGCACAGATTCAGAGCCAGAGAATTCCACACAAAGCCACAGAGCCTCGAGATATTTCCTGTGACTTTAGGGGGGTCATGGGTCTTGCTCAGTACTTTCCTCAGAAACAGGTGGGAAGTGAAGCCAGGTGTGGGTCAGGAAGGTTGTACAGCGCTGTAAGAGCAGTATGCAGGTGAGAGTAGGAACTTTTTGCAGGTTTTGAGTTCAAAGGTGCAACAGCCTGAACTTTTTTCACTCATTCCTTGCTGTTTGTAATACAAAAAAATAGAAGATCTGGAAAAGAATGAAAAAAAAAAAAACAACCTAACTAAAATGAGATTTACCCAAGCTCAAAGAACAGAGCAGAAAACCAATTTATGGTATAAAAAGTCTCTGGTCATTCTGAACGTTTAGATTCCTCCATGCTAGTGCCAGTCTGTTATTCCTCACAGTGACAACTGTAAAACCTCTTTTCTGGTCCAGTGGGGAACTTTGTGCAGGACTTCAGTCACCTCCAACCACTCATGAGGCTCCTCAGACAGGAGGAGGTCCCAGGAAATGTGTGCTCAGCTGTGCCAGTTACTTTCTAGTGAGAAAAAAGCTGAGTTTCCATTAAGAGTTAAACAAGAGAAGGCAGCTGGAGCCCAGCAGTGTCCCCAGGGTCACTGTTTGGGAAGGACATTGAGACCCTTGAGCGTGTCCAGAGGAGGCAACGAGGCTGGAGAGGGGCTTGGAACACAAGTCCTGAGGGAGCGGGGGGTGCTCAGCCTGGAGAAAAGGAGACTCAGGGGTGACCTCAGCACTCTCCACAGCTCCCTGCAGGGTGCCTGTGCTCAGCTGGGACTGGGCTCTGTCTCCAGGAACTGACAGAATGAGGGGACACAGCCTCAGCTGCACCAAGGGAAATTTAGGTTGGATGTTGGGAAGAAGTTCTTCACAGAAAGGGTGATAAAGTGCTGGAATGGCTGCCCGGGGAGGTGCTGGAGTCACTGTCCCTGGATGTGTTTAAAAAGCCTGGATGTGGCACTGAGTGCCAGGGTTTAGGTGAGGAGTTGGGCACGGCTTGGACTCGATGGTCTTGAAGGTCTCTTCCAACCTGGGGATTCTGGGATTCTGGGATTCTGTGTCAGAGCTGGCAATGTCCCCTCAGAGCTCCAGCCTCCCTGGGCTGTGTGCTGGGCACATTGCTGTGGGCAGGAATTACCCCCAGCTCTCCCCTGCTCAGATCGGGGCAGGCCTGTCCCAAACCCCCTGGAAAATGCAAAGTGGGAAGCCAGCTGCTCGGAATCCTGTGCTGAGCATCCATGGTGGGGCAGAGCTGAGCTCTGACAGGCAGGAAGGGAATGCCAGCTCCTCCAAAGGCACCTGAGCCTGTGGGGACACAGGGCCTGCTCAGAGCCACCTGCCGTGACTCACTGAGTTCAGGCCCAAATTCCAAATGCCACCTACCCCTGAGGCTTTTTATATAAAGGGAGCTTGCAGATATGGCAAGGTGCTGATCTGCTTTGCATGTTTTCCTGCTCTCCAGCCAGGCTGTGTGACAGGGCCACAGGCAGCTGCTGACTCAGGCCCAGCCTCTGGGGCACTCTGGGGAGTTCTGCGCCTTCAGTGTCCAGAAGAGACGCAGGGTCATTCCTTGGTGAAGCACTGAGGGCAGCTACCACACCAGAGTGCAGCTTTCACCTTTGTGCAGTATTAAATCAGAAAAGTCCTTCGGTGAGAGGCGTTCCTGCACCTCTGCGTGCTCCACACTCCACATCCCGGATGCTTTACGGTGTATGCAAAGAGCAAATACCAGCAACAGCTGAGGCTCACCTTGCAGAGGGAAATGCACACAGCCAGAGCCAATGTGACCTTCACAAAATCTCTGATTTTTGCACACTCAGCCTGTGGGGTTCGGGATCATTCCTCTCTCTCCCACACCCCTTCCTCACATGCCTGCAGGGATAGCGAGAGGGGAGAGCTTCTGCACCACCTTGAGGAAGGAGATATTCGGTTTGTAGGGGCAGGGTCTGGTCTGGGCAGACGAGCAGAGCAGGAGGGCTGGCCCTGGGAAATTGTGACATCCAACCCTCAGGGCTTTGTGTCACCCAGCAGGGACCCCAGTAAAGCTGGGACAATGTCTCCCAAAGCAACCTCAGCCAGTCCTGGTGAACCGAGAGTCACTGAGAGCTGCTTCCCCTGAGTCCAAGCTGACTTTTGAAAACACACCTGGAAGTTGATTAGAAATGGCAAAGTTTCAGATTTGAGCTCAAACAGGACACCAGGGAGGGTAAATCCTGCAAGTGCCAAATCCCCAAGTGTTCTCACAGGGAGCATCCAGAATGCCAGGGGCTTTGCTTGATGCTTTGGAGGGTTCGGTTGTCAGAGCTCCTGAACAAAACACTGACATTCTGGTATTAATCCAAGATTTCTGGCTGGCTCCCAGATTACAGACTGGTCTGGGAAGAGTTAACAATAATTTCCCTGCTGCCCTGCAGGGAATTCTCCTGCAAAATATCTGTAGGCAGCTAGAAACAAATACCTGCAGAGGTAGAGGAGCATGGGGGCATCTGAGAGGCTCTGTGCAGCTGCAGAAAGCAGCAGCAAGTTCCTCTGCTGGCTGTGTGTGAAGCCAATAATGGCTGTGGCAGGGTGGGATGGAGGGGTTGAGGGGTTCAGGATCTGAAGTCACTCTTTCAGTCTCTCTGCCAGAGGCTCTCTCTCTACTTTATTCAAATCCTGCATCACAAAGGCTCGTTAATGCTTAAAGCAAACAAAAGCACAGCAATCTCAGTCCCAGTGCTGAGTTCACCGGTGGTGAGGGAGTGCTGGAGCTGGCATGTCCTGGCTCTAGACTAAAAAATCCAACTGCAAGGACATAAAGAACATGTGGGAGCTCCTGCAGCCAAGTGCCTGCAATCCCTAGACCACAATCTGCGTCTGGGCTCGGGAGGATGCGAGGTGCTGCAGCTCATCAGTGAGCACAGCTGCACGTGGAACGGGGACTGCACGTTCTGGGATGGCTTTGGAGCCTGTGAGACTGAGCCAGGGTGGTGGCTCAAGTGGCTGTGCTGTTTTAGGGACACAGAGGCTGTTCAAAGGCAGCTGCACACCTTGAGATGTCGAGTCCATGACCCAAAGGATTTTGTAATGACCCATGGGCTCAGGGAAACAGCACAAACATTTACACCTCTCACCTAAACCTCAGCCACTAAAGAAGTGAGAAAACCCCAAAAGTCACTATGCCAAATCGAGCTGCACTTCACATTTTGCCTCCAAGCCACAGGGAGCCAAAGCTGACCCAGCAGTGAGCTCCAAACAATGAAACCAAATAAATACCTGCCCAAACCAAAAGCAGCAGCAGCAAGCAGTCAACATCCAATTCTAAACTGGAGTTTCATTTCTTGGAAGTCATGTGGGAGCTGTCCCCTGCACAGAAGGTTACAGAGGGCCTGGATGTGATGTAATTGTTCTGGCACTGAACCTGCTATGGACCAGCTCTGCTGGGATTAGTTCATTCACTAAAACTGAGGGACTGAGTTCATCTCTAGGGTTGCCCAGATTAGGGCATAGGACTGGAGAGAAATTCCTTGAAGCCCAGGCTCAGTGCTGCTCCTATCACAGAAAAATTGCTCATTATCAGTCAGGTGAGGACATTCCACCTCAAATACATTGTTTTTTGAATCCTGACTCGGTGGGGAAAGCTGAAGAATAATTTAGGATTAGTTGTATGAACAAGGCCATCTCCATTTTCACAGTGTCAGCTGGTAAAAATTTGGTTGTTCATGAATACATTACCCAACTGAAAATACAAAACTTTGGCGAATTATTTTCCTTTTTAGTCTGTTTTTTTGTAATATTCGGATTGAAATATGTTCAGTCAGCTGGTGGTGTGTAAAACAGAAGAGCACAGCCAAGTTGTAGTGACTTGATTTTGCCTTGCACAGGTAGAGGTGAGTATTTGAAAACAAAATTTTAAGTTATTTCTGTATTGGGAGCCTGAATTGTACACTGAATGGAATAATCCTAATGTCTAAATCTAAATAAATGCCTAAATCTAAATAAATAGGTTTTGTCAATTTACATTTTCTGCCACTTGCTCTGTTCCAATGGGTCACAGCAGGATCATATTTAGAATGATAATAAACTCAAAAAGGCAGCAATTGTGAGCATTTGCTATTCATGGAATGGAGAAATGATAACTGGTACTTTCAATGTAACAATTTAAGATGCTGCAACTTTTCCAGACAGGACAGAATCACAGAATATTCTGAGTTTTCCATCAGAAAGTGTTGATTCAGTGGAAACTTATTTGACTATTTCTGGTGGATCCTTGATCTTAACAACTCTCTCTGTGCTGATGTGAAATGAATCCTGTTTAACTGATGCTGGGGATGGCTCCTTCTTGCTCATTTTCTCCTGCAGCTCAGGAAAACAGTAAGTTCACCTCTGGCTTTCTAGGGCTGTGCTGGTCACCATGAAGGTACAGCTTCCTTCTAACAGGAGTTTTAGTATTGGAGCTCTTTCTTCACTCAAAAGGAACTCCCAGATCTGAGCACAGGGTGGTCGGTGCTCCACCCCAGCTCAGTGTGGGTTATTTCCCTGCATTCCCTCTCAGCTGACAGGACCAAGGGTGTATAAATTGGATTATTCCCATTTATATCACCAGAGCCCTCCTCTGGCAAGTGGCTCCCGTGCATCCTGGGAATCCCAGCGTGCTTCCAGGACAGCCAGTGCTTCCAGGACAGCCTCTCCCCGTGTTTTCACTGCTCTCAGGAGCTCCTGAGTCCCTGGGTGTCACTGGGGTCACACTGGCTGCTGCTGCCTGACTCGGGAACCCCAGCACAGCCGTGTCCCTCCTGTCTCCAGACTTCACTCCTTTTCCTGTCTGTTTAATATTGTAGCCAAAAATTCCCTCCTTACTTCTAAATTGACTGATTTTTAACCTTGCTTGGGATGCCTGGGGCTCTCCCTCGCCCCGCTGCCCCCTCCTGCTGCAGGGCTGGCTGCTTTTGTCTCTCCCAAATTTCCCTGCCTGGGACAGCAGAGCTGCTGTGCAGCTTCCCTGGGCCTCATTAACTCCTGCTCAAGTCTCATATTTCAGATGCCAGTTCCAGGCTTTGGTCATAATCTTCAAAGTGGTTAATGGATCAAGCCTTAGCTACATTAAAGGCTGAATTTTGATCTGTGAACCATCATGACAGCTGCATTTCCTTGGGGCAATGGAGATTACAAAGCCCAGGAGGAACTGTATGAAAGGGAGGAACGAGGTGATCTTAACTGAGAGAAGCTAGGGATGGGAAAAACACTCAGAAGATATTGTACAGATCCAGATATTTCAAACCTGAACCACTCCAAATAGTTATTCCCCCCTGCATCTGAGCAAACAAACCTTGAAACAAATCCTCAATAAATTCTTCTGCTACATATTTTGCTTTAAATGCAAAGTGCTCAAGCAGCCAAGTGCTAGGACATCTTTTCTCCCTTGTCCTCAGACGTGTGGCTGCATTCACAGAATGCCCCAGTGGTAAGAGATTGTCTGGAAGCAGAACCAACAACAAAAATTTATGCAAAATATTCAAAAAGAAACAATCAAATAGAGATGAGGAGTCTCTTCTTCAAGAAGGACTTTCTGTGAAGCTGCTGCTGAATACAGCGCACTGTTTACTTCTGAAGATAAACCAGGGTTTTTCATTCCCATTCTGAGCTAAAGCAGTGTATTTCAGGCTCAGTGTTTATCCAAACACAAAGGTCCCACTGGTTAATCTCCCACGGAGGTTTCAACCAGCCCAGTGAAACTGGTATAAACACTTCGTAAAGGCTCTTAGTTTAGTTTATGTCAACTTGGGACGTGTTTATGGCAACCCAAAATAAGCTATTCTTACACTCGACTACAAATGTCAGCCAACATCTTGCACCGATTTTGGCCACACTGGTTTAAAATAGAATCTCGGTGTAGACGAGCGCGGCTTTGCTGCGGGCCGGGAGCCGCCGCCCGGGATCTCAGCCTGGCACAGGGCGCGTCCTCCCTCTCGTGGCGGGCTCGGGCACTCAAAAACTCATTCATCTGTCAGTCCCGAGCCATCCCCGGCAGCGGGGACAGGAAACCGGCTGCTATTTCTGTGTTCGGACACCTAGAAAGACAGCTTTATAAAGAGAGAATTGCAAAATACTCCAAGTTGTTCGTCCGACAAACGGAATTGATAATCGTTTTGGAATAAAGTAACTACTGAATTACCAGTAAGCATTGCTGGTAAATCACTACATAATTGATAATGTACCAGCTGCTGGTATAGAATCCCAGAATCCCAGACTGGTTTGGGTCGGGAGGGACCTCACAGCCCACCCAGTGCCACCCCTGCCATGGCAGGGACACCTCCCACTGTCCCAGGGGCTCCCAGCCCCAGTGTCCAGCCTGGCCTTGGGCACTGCCAGGGATCCAGGGGCAGCCCCAGCTGCTCTGGGCACCTGTGCCAGGGCCTGCCCACCCTCACTGGGTTTTCTTCCTTCCCAAAATCCCACCCAGCGGTACTCTCTTTTAGTTTAAAGTCATTGTTCCTTGGTCCTATAACTATAAGCCCTTTTAAACAGTCCCTCTCCAACTCTCTTGTAGCTTCACGCTGCCACAAGGATTTCAGTCCCGCCATCTCAAAGAAATGTAATTGCTGTGATTATTTTACTGGCATTGTTACTGGGTTTTTTAATTTAAAATATTATCTAGAAAGACTTGGTGCCAGATGAGTCCTCTGCTCTCGTGCTCCACCCTGCCAGGGCAGAGGAGTCTGTTCCATCCAGGGACAGCAGGATGGTCAGAGGGCTGGAGCAGCTCTCCTGGGAGGAAAGGCTGAGAGAATTGGGATTGTTCACCTGGAGAGAAGAAGCTTTGGGGCGACCAAACTGTGGCCTTGCAGTGCCTGAAGGGAGCTACAGGAAAGATGGAGAGAGACTGTTTACATGGGATGGAGGGACAAGGGGGAATGGCTTCCCACTGATAAAGAGTTTAGGCCAGAAGTTAAGAAAAATTCCTCCCTGTGAGGGTGGGCAGGCCCTGGCACAGGTGCCCAGAGCAGCTGGGGCTGCCCCTGGATCCCTGGCAGTGCCCAAGGCCAGGCTGGACACTGGGGCTGGGAGCCCCTGGGACAGTGGGAGGTGTCCCTGGATGGCACTGGAGGGGCTGTGAGGTCCCTTCCAACCCAAACCATTCTGGGATTCCATGATTTGCCCATTCCATGCTGTGCACATTCCCAAGTGCAAATGGAATCTCCCAGTTCCTTCTCATTAGAGATGCATCTCCTTAGGATCCACCTCCTTCCAGGAGAGCTTTGTGCTCTAAATTGAGGAATGGCTGAGGAATGCTGTCCTCAGGGCCCAGGGCAGTGGGAGCAGTGCAGGGGACTGCTGGCAGTGCCCTCAAAGAAAATGTGTGGGAAGAATAAAGAATCCACACAGGGAAGAGGATGAAAAACCCAGAGGCTGGGACCTGAAGGAGCCAGGGGAGGTAAAGGTGGACAGCAAAGCCTCCTGTGGCACATTTTGGAGAGGCACAGCCAGGGAAGGCAGAGCTGTTGGATGTGTCAGCAGCTGGTTTGGCTGTGAGCTGCCCTGTTTCTGAGAACCCTGGGCTCCCTCACACAGAGCCTGGGTCTGCCTGCTCACCCCTGGGGACTCCTGGCCAGGCTGAGTCCTGAGAGGGGGAGAGAGGAACCCTGAATCCCAAGAGCTCCTGAGCTCCCTGTGTCACAGCTATTCCCACAGCCTGTTCAACTGCAGTGGGGGGTGGGAAAGCACTTCAGGAGAGCACTGGCAGAGGATGGAGCATCTCTTCCATCCTGAGGGCCAAATAGCTCTTTGATGAGTTATTATATAACAAATCCTAACTGCCATTTGAGGTCAAGATGGAAAAAACTCATGTGGCTATTTAGCTTTATTCTGGAGTTGTACATCTGGCTTCAGAGTCAGGCTCCTCCTCTCTGGTCCTGGTTTCTGCTCCGTGTCAGGCAAGGACAGGTGACAATGCAGAGTCACCCCTGCTCAACCCCAGTGCTGCAAGGCAGGCACTGACTGGACACGTGAAAACTGCACAAAACTATTGCAAAGTTCATCTTCTTCACATCTCTTCATTCAACCCATTGCCACAGACATGCTGGACATCCCGCCCACATGGTTTGCATTAAGGCATTATGAAATCCCAAATTCTAGTGCCAGATGGTTTTGGATTGCTCTGCTTGTGTAAAGGGTTTGATTTGGGTGCACGGAAAATGTAAAACACTCTGGTAACAGCTTTAGCAGGACTGCATAGCCTGCATTTGCTTTATTCATCAGCCCTGCTGGCTGCCTTCTGCACGTTATATTCCCAGCCATGATGAAACTTCAAAACATGAATTCGAATTTACTGACTTCCCAGAACAGACTCTGCTCTGTAAAATGTTTAAAGGGACTGACGTGAAAGGAAATATTCCTGAAGACCTCTCTGCTGAGAAACCACGGGGTGAATAAAAATAGCTCTCCTTTTCCAAATACACAGCTCCTAGGAATGCCTGAGCCTGGTCCTGAGTGCACAGAGGGAAAGGGGCAATGGGGAAAGGTCAGGCATACAGCTGTTGCTCCTGCCAGGAGCTTTCTGCTTGCTTCACTTGAGGAGCTGAATGAGCCTTTTAGCTGCTTTTAGCAGGGATCACATTTTTTAAATGATCTCTTCTTGGTGGAACAGATGAGCAGCAGGAGTATAAATATGGAGTTAACTTGAAATGGGATCTGCTGGAATTCACACATCCCGCTCTCCGTGGTACGAACAGGGTGAAAAGGGCCCTTGCACTTTCTGGATTTCATCCTGCCTGGACCACTGTCACATCTTGTACCACGGGGTTCTGCCTGGGCATTATTCAAATATAGAATTACCCCCCTGATCCAGTCACACTCCCAAGTGCGAAATTAGACCACTGGCTTTCTAGGATATAACAATGAACAGAAACTGGACTGTATTTCAAGAGGACTCTCTAAAGTTACTCCTCAAACAGGATGTGATTTTAGTTTGTTTAAATTTATTTCAGATGGGGAGGCCAGTGAGTGGCTAAAGAAAGTCTTTATCTCAGTATGCTCTTTTGGTTTAGAAATAAATTGCTTGTTTTCAGAGACAATACAAAAATAAGGGCATGACAAGTGGACAGTGGTCTTGCTCCCAGAGAAAGAACAGGAGGAAGGCTGATTTGTACAGAGGGATTCCCCTGGCTCTGCTTAACACCTTTTATCAGTTTTCACTCACCCTTTTTCCACAAGTATTTTTTCTCCCTGAGTTTCTGTGTAAAACCCAGAAAGAGAGATGTCAAATAGAAAAACAAACCAGGAGTTTTAGATTTGATTTTGACAAGTTTAGTATTGCCAAGGAGTCTGTGTTTCCACTTGTATTGCAACACAGAGACAGAGCATCGCTGACTTGCAATTCATCTGATCAGTCTTCAAGTACTCTACAATAATTACCTGGGAGCCATTTTTCTATCAAGTCATTCTTTAAAAAGAAAGGGGAACAAAGCCAAACTTGGGAGTTTTGCAGGCTGTGAGATGCCCGCAGCAGGGTGGACAATTAGAGGTTTAGAGAGGCCTCCCGGCTGTGAACTCCGATCTCTCCTGCCCAGCCCAGGTGTCTCCTCAGCTGTGGCACCTCACCAGGGCAGCTGAAGTCGCTGCTGCTGCCAGCTCAGCGTGCTCTGAGACGGAGCTCCCCGGGAGCTGGAGCTGGGGAGGAGCAGCAGGGACATGCCCGGGGCCTGGGGCTGTGCCCAGGGTCACCCTCCCTGCCAGCCCAGTGTGCCCGGGGCTGGGCAGGGCTCCCCTCCGCCCCCCGGGCTGCAGCCAGTGCCAAAGGCTGGCGAGGAGGCAGGATCTAACATCAGGACACGCGGGTCTGACGGTGGGATGGGGAAGCAGGCAGGAAGCCGAGCACTGCCTGCACCTGCAGGACACACATCTAAAGGGGTTTTAGGCTGTGTACTGGCACTGGAAGGAATGATCAGCACCGAGACTCTGGTGTGAGAAGTTTGTTACATTCCCTAAAATCCTGTTGTTTAGTCTGTGCTGTATCAGTGCCCCACTTTCTAAAACTGGAAGGGCAGAACTTCCCCTGTTTTCCTCAGTCCCATCTCTCCCACTTGGCTCCCCTGTCTCTAGAGGTAGTCCAAAGACTGACAGAGCTCTATGGGTTATTTAGTGTTTTCCTCTGGAAGGCTCTGGAGGGGTTGCTCAGGACTCTCCCAAATTTTAATCATTTTCATACATTTTTTTAAGAGGAATGTGTCCCCCCACCTGGTGAGACACTCAGTTAACATTGAGACAACCACATAAAACTGATTCAGCTATTTCCAAGGATGACCCTTGGCTCAGAAGAAGTTCCTGTGACTTTTTTCCTGATAACTCCAGGGCTTCTGTGCTTCAGGGTTAGGAGCTGCTGTCAGTTCTGGCAATTCCTGACTCCTGAGTGTCTCACATAGAGAGCCTCTGGAAATGAAGCACATACACATTGTCACCACCTGGGAAAAGGTTCTGTGACCTGTGTGGTATCACACCTGAGATCTGTCACACAGACCAGGACAGAATTCGGTTACCCTGGATGAGCTTTGATTCTCTGAGCCATGAAATTGTCCTTTCCCTTTCCTGTAGTCTCCTTGTGCATCTCCCAGCTTTTCCAACAAGGCAAATCCTCTATTAGCAAGCAACCCTGATTGACTCCAAGGAGGAGGGGAAAAAGCAGCACTGTTTCACTGAAGGCTATTCTAATTCTGTCTACAAGGCTCCTAAATTAAGGCTGTAAAAACAAACTTAACCCTAGCATGCCCCAGTTTTGACCTGTGTTCTAATGTATTCTAATTGCTGCATTTTCTGGATGAGCTTTGTCTAGGAATTCACACACTTCACCAACACTCTGCAGCGGTAGCAGTGCTCAGGTATGAGGGAGAGTTACAATCTTATTCACCAGCACTGATGGACTGGCCCAAAGCCCCCTTCCTGCCTTTGTAGCAGGAGGTTCCATTTCATTAAATGAAAGTTTAATGGATGGGCTCAGACATTCCCTTTATAACCTAGCAGGGGAAGAGATCCCCGTGGCCAGCAGGTGAGGAACAACGAGCTGCTTGATTTAGTTCTTCCTTCAGCTTCAAAAGCTGCCCAGACCACTTTGGGGAGCACAGCCCCTCCTCTGCAGCGGCCACCAGTGACCCCAGCAGGGCCCCAGCAGCGAGTTCCAGCCACCCCAGAGCACATTCCCTGCAGTTCAGATCTCTGTTTGCTGCCCAGCACCCCGAGCTTTCATTACTCAGTGGAGTTCCCTGCCCACAAACCTGCTCATCAGGTTGGCAATGAGGCTGTTTGTTTCTGAATGCTGCAGTGCCAACGTTACTCACGGCGTGAACCCTGGGAACAACAGAGGGAGCAGCCAACACCCAAGGTCATTTCCATCTCCAGATATGAAAATACATTCTCAGGTACTTTCCATTTGTTATTGCTCCTATGCTTTTGCCGGTTTGAAGCTGACTGAGAGCTGCTTCCAGGAAAATAACCACGGCCAGAGCAGATAATGTGTTTTATCCTGGTATACACTGAAGACAAAAATAAGTGATAATTTCTGAAAAATAACATCTTCCTTCTGTAAAGAAAAAAAAATCAAATAATTCCATTTATTCTTCAGTTTTCAGGGACAGCTGATTTTTCTCCTAATTTCACACACAACCTCCTTTTCCCTATCTTTTGCTAGATACCAGCATTGTGCCATTTTCGGGCTCCCATGGATAAAACATCCTTCTGGATGACTCCTTTCATTAGTGTGACTAACCTTGGAGACAGATCTTGATGATATAATGATGACTAGACTTCCAGCTGCCTGAATCTTAAAGGAAGAATTTTTTAAAGAAGACTTTAATATGAAGCATGCCTATTAAAGCTGGTGATAATACTAATAATATGAGTCTCAGATGAGTTATTGCATTTTTAACTACTATATTATCAAAATAGGATGGCAGTGTGGAAAAACAAGCCATATTTCTGAGCAATGACAGGCTTTGTACTCCATTTTATTGAATAACAAATGCTGGAATCAAATGCCATCCTTCTCTTAGGTGACTCTATCTGCTTTTATAGTGTTTACATGGATTCCAAACCAGTCCTATACGACATATGTTGTACCATCCACCAGGAATTAGGGGTGTTTTGAAAGCCCAGTGGCTGCAGCTCTGAAGTCCACACACACAGTTTGATAAACTCTACAAATATACCAAGCCCTGTTTATCTTCTTCTGGGGATGTGGCACCTGGGGACACGGGGCAGTGGTGGCCTTGGCAGTGCTGGGTTAATGGTTGGGCTTCATGATCCTGAAGGTCTTTTCCAACCTAAATCATTCCATGATTCTTTGATTCCATACTCAGGGTGGTGTAAAATTGGTCAATTAATCAGGAAGCACTGGGGAAAAAAATGCCTTTAAAATGAAGTCCCATTGCTGACGTGTGGAGTAATTCAAACAGCATTTCCACATGTGCCAAAGGACTTGGAGTTACTCTGATTCCCCCAACAGCCCTTAAAATCTCAAAAAATCACTATTTTGTATTAAAAAGTCATCAAGTGCTGAGATTCCATTTTCTCCATGTAGAAAGCTGAATCTTTATTGTACAGGTCATATTTTATAGGGTTATCAGAAGGCACTGTGTCATATTTGATTGGTTGACAATACATTTACACCTAGTTTATTGGTCACTGAATGGTATTTTGCATATCTGTCAAACTTCTGTACTTGTAGTTTGTTCACATATTTTTTCTACTGGTTCTCATGGGACAAACCCTTTGTTGTTATTATTGTTGTTATTACAGTTCTGGTAATTCCTGAGTGTCTCACATAGAGAGCCTCTGGAAATGAAGCACATACACATTGTCACCACCTGGGAAAAGGTTCTGTGCCCTGTGTGGCATCACACCTGAGATCTGTCACAGACAAATGATGGTGCATTTGTTTTCCACCTTCAGAATAGATACCTGTGTTAACAAAGTCTCACTCTCAAAACAGCTTCACATGGGAACTTGTACCTGCACTTAGAGGAAGTGACAGCCCAGATTTTTGGCAATTTAGCAGAGCAAGGCCTGATTTCATAAGGCCTTTCTTCTATCATTCTTTTACCTGCCCACAACAATCAAGTATTTAAGTCACACTTCAGGCAGACCTGTTCCTGCTCTCCTCCAAGCACATGTCCCTTTTACCTGGGCACATTTTCTTCCCCTGGCTGTGCCTGAGCAGGCTGGGCAGTGACTCTTCACTTCTGTCCCCCTTAATGCAGCTTGGTCAAGCGACAGAACACGCAGGGAGAATCTTTCCTTTTAATGCTTGGTTTCTGCCAGTTGGGCTGTAACAGAGCTCAAGCCTCTCATTTAACAGCAATATTTTTCCTTTATGAGCCCCTTCTCTGAGGCAAAGGACCAGTGACACCTTGCCCTGCTGTGACATTGCAAAAGCCAGGCAGGGGTTCAGGTACAGATCACAACCCATGTGCAACACTTGGCACAAGAGTTTTGCACTCAGTGTAATTCTGAAGTCACACAAAACATGTAAGTGAGGTTTCCAGCCACTCCAGAGATCAGGGGAAGCAAAATCTGCTGTGTACAACATTACAAAATAGAAATAGCCACTCCTCACACTGAGTAGTAGAACTGGGGGTTATTTAGCACGAAAAGGAAGGACCTGGAAGGTGACAGAGCATTGGCAAATGTCTCCTGAAAAGGCTGAATGGAAGCCCCTTCTGCATTCAAATCAGAGTTTATGTGAAAGTGTTAAGTGTATGTGCCAGAGAGAGCTATTCCTAGATTCCCTAAGAATGCACCACAAGATTTTATAAGTAATCAATTCAAAAAGCTGGAAAACAGAAGAAAATTATTTATTTATACAGAGAATATGACACCTCTTATGAATTATGAACTATGCATTTATATAGCAGGCCATATGTGCTCATGAATAAATCCTTTTCTGAGACTCAAGACTTTGGTAGCTGTTCACTAAGTTAAACTTTATACATGTTAATGAGGAGAAGCCTAGGAAATGAAGATAGTTCCTTCCCAAGTAGGAGTCTTGGTTAAACCAGTGAAAGCCCAAGACCTCAGTATGGCTTTGCAACGTCCATTTCTATTTCTGGGACAGAAATCCTTAAAACAACTTGAGAACATCCCAAGAGAAGAAGAGCAGGACCCAGCTGTGTGCACTGAGGAGAAAAAGCTGCTTCATGTGTTTAGGATGTTGTCACTTACCAAGAGCATTTAGGCTGAGGATTTTTTGTGTCTGGCTGAATCAAACAACTAGCACTGAAAACTGTAAACAATATTGTAATTGTTTTGTATTGTAATAACAATTAGAACTGTAAATTTAGCATTGAAAATTTATATGATGATACAATTATGAGGAGAAAATAGTTTCATTTCTATTTAATTTGTATGGAGCTGGCACAAAAAGAGTCAAAGTGAGAGCAACTTATAGGAGTTTTCATGTGTAAATTTTCACCTTTACAATTCCAAACACAGTATGTTTGCACTGCTAGGGAACTCCACAGTATCTGGGTTTTTTTTTTAACCTTTAAAACTGCCTCAGCTGCATTATTGTTCCAACTTTGAGCCCATAACATAATTAAAGCAACTCTATTAACTGCATATCCCACACACACACCTTTGTCACAACTGTGAATTGTGGTATGTCTGTTCCTATGCTTCTCTACCTCCAAGCCAGCACCTTTTTATGACCTTTTACTCATCCTCAGCTTGTAGTTTCTCATGCAATTAAAGTGAGCCACATTTATTTTTAGCACATACAAATATTCTAGGAACTACAGAACTGTTTGTCATCTCTGTTGGTAGAGCCCAATTGTTTTCATTTGTTGCTTGGTGGAAATTACCATGGAATTCAGTTATCATTTTGTTGTTGGCAATGCTTACATTTCTTAGATAATTTCTCCTCTCCTGTGAGTTATTCCCAGTGCTCCTTCCTGACAGGCATATCCCTAACATGGCTTGGGACAGCTTTAGGTGAACATCTCTTTTCAAAGAGTATTTGTCATCATTATTTTTGTACTTCTATGTATTATTTAATGCAGCTGAAAGGATGCTGTCAGGTTTATATCCACATTTCAATCCGAGGTGGGAGAACCTCACTTAGCTCACTCTCCTATATCCTCTGCACTATTTGGGGTGAAACATCTCACTGGAAAAACACAATAAAGCAGATAAATCACTGTAATATTAACACAGATTTCTTCCCATTAGATATCTATCTTTTTGCAGAGAATTTATGTCTGAAAGGAATGTGGCTATAATATTTTCCATTAAATTATCATGCTGCTAAATCTTTCTTGGCAAAGGTTGTGGTAAGGTGCAACAACTCAACTGCTTGCTTGACAGCTTATTCCAGGAATAATGTAGAAGGGAAAAAAAGTTCTACTCATTACTTCAGTGATGAGACATTGGGGGGGACAAGGTTTTTATCCCTTTTGCTTTGGCAGGCTTCAAACGGGACACCAGATGGGAGATATTTAATAAATAAACACTGCAAAGGCTCTGATCCACCTATAGCCAAGTCCTGACTCAGCCTCCTCTTACTGAAATCACTTGGAGCCTGGTCAAGTACAGATAAAGAGCTCATTTCAGTGTTGGATCCCAGCTGAGGATTGCTGCATCCAAACTAGGTTAGGAACCTGCTGCTGGGAGCCATGGCAGTGCCAGAGCACAAGGCAGCTTTGCCTTGAACTCTCTTCAGTCAAGTCAGCCTAGACCAGCCCATTTCCTCTGCTTCCAGCTCTGGAAAACTTGGTAAAGCTGTTCCAGCAGCTGGGCATCTCTGCTCTGCCGCTGCCCTCCTGACATACTATTTTCTTCCTAAGACTCTCTCTCCTTCCAGAGTTAACTGGGGCAGTCATGAGGGGATGGCCCTCAACGAGGTAAAGCCTTTGGTGCCAGGTACAGCTGCCCGGTGTCAAATGTGCACTGATACAAGATGGGCTGGTTATGGACCTCAAATGGAGGCCTCAAAATCCATTCCACCCAGCCCAGCAGGACCGTCCAGCAAGGAGAAGGTTTAGTTTTGGGATCTGATCCTCCTCTGGAGTCACAGCTCAGGAGATGCCCTGTCAGAGCAGACAGATTGGCACAAGCATTCGACTGGTGTCCTCAACATCATGGAATGCCTGGGCTTATCGAGTCCAATCATGTTAAATTAATAATTGATTTTTTTTTTTATTGCCTTTGCAATAAACACTGCATAGAGATTTCTGGTCACTGATTCCTCATCAGCAAAACTCGTATTTTGGAATCACTGTTGTAAGAGGCTGGGAGCAGCGTTTGAAGCATTTGAAGCCCGGGCTGCAGATTGACTGCGGCAGATGCCTGAGGCCAGCAGCTGATAACAGCGCTCTGGGGACAATCCAGGCACCTCCTGACCGCGGCTCCACATTGTCCTGGACGGCCCCAGGGCACTGCTCAGAAATAGAAGCAGCAGAATCTGCCCCTTCAGTCGAATCTCCCACACCAGAACTCGGTCCACACCGCGCACACAAACATCGCTGCTGTTCTCACAGCACGGTGCCTCTGGCACTCCAGCTTTCGGAGGTTATCCCAAAATATTTGGGGGGTGTGTGGTGTCAGAGCCATCCTGCAGCCCTGGTCTTTGCAGTGCCACACACGCCATCAAATGCTGCTGTGATTTTTAATGCTGTAGTCAGCTTAACAGCCACAGCATCGGGCTCAGTGCTGAAGTGCCCGTGTGACCAAAGGAAATGACACAAACAAAGTTGGATATTGAAGACCAAAGGAAATGAAGGTGGACACAGTGTAAAAAAGGTATCCCAAGCAGCTGGCATCCAGCAGGTTATTCCATAGGTTGCTCTAAAAATACCAGAACAGCACAGGGAGGTTTGCGTGTTCTTGCCACGTCACAGAATGTGCTTTAGAGGATATTTTATTGAGGTATTTTAGAGGGTCTATTTTACAGACACTTTCTCGGTGCCCCTCAGCCTGTGCCACGCTGGTTATGGCAGTATGGCCTCATGGTGACTTCATCTGCACTTTTACCTCTCTGTTCTCATGGGACACCAGCCTGCTGCTCCAGGCACTGAGTCCTGAAGGGCCCCCCTTGTACCATGTAACTTGTGGCTCTTTATTCCCCAGGACTTCCTGAATAACTGATTTCAATCTCTTTAGAGAAATAGAGGGATGATTGTGTGGCTGCAGCTCTTACTTAGCAAAGGAAGTTCTTTTTGCCTGATTCTAAATGTGGATATCTGTGCAACAGTCATGAGCTAACTCATTGCTCCCGTCTTATTATATACACTAAATAAGTAATTATTGGAAACCTCATCACCTAATTATAACAAATCAAAATGGACTGAGCATCTGGAACCAGTCAGTATGATTGCTTCTCCTCAACCAGACTCATTTTGCTCTAGAAGACAGTATGTAGCTAATTTAGCATAGACATATTCTCAAGAAAAAGGATTACAATCAGCCAGCAACGGCAACGGTTCTCTACCCACAGCTCCAACCACTGCGAGGTTGCAAAATGTGATTTGTTGGTTTATTTGGTCTTAAAATGATTTGGCTCTTTGTCCAACACTTCTAAGGACTGTCTGTGTTAGGGAAGATGTATTACTGAGACAACAGATTACCTTCAGCTGGGAAGGCACTGGAGCTCCTCCGAGCACAGCTATTCGCAAATTGCTCTTGAGCCTCGGGATTTTTGGGGCAGACACTGGACCTGACATAAAATTGCATTTTCATCGTGTGCAAGAAATGCAAAGACTTTGTGCTTCCACCTTGTTTTGTCTCCTTTGTTTTGTCTAGGAAGTACCCAGCCAGGAATAGATGTCATGCTCCTCACTTTTGTTCTCTAACTGCAAGACTATCCTTTACCTAAATATCAAAGAGAAACTTGCAAAACAAGAATTACAAGTTTTATGAAGATACAACAAGCCAAATTAATTCTTGAGGCAAGTACACAAACTACATGCTGTTGAAAGACTCTCTTACTATCTGCTGGGGGATAATTTCCTCCATTATAATGAAACATAGCTAAAAATACGCTGTATTATAAGAACACTGGAGCTGAATGTGAGGCAGTACACTTAGAGAGGATGACTAATTGATGTGTCACCAGCAGTAACACTTCTTGAGTAAAGCATTTTCACTCACTGTAGCACCCTGGTTCCACTTCACCTAAGGGACAGTCCAAGGGATGATTTGAAGTTCTTTTAGATAAAGAGTTCTGATTTGCTCAGGGAAATTTATCAGCTCTATCAGTCACAAAAACTTTTCATGACTGTAAGTCTACAGGCGCCACCAAGATGAAGCTTGGAGTTTCCCAGGCTCACAGACAGTTCCAGAAGTACAACCAGCAAAACACAAGAAAAAGTTAGAAAAGTTTTATTACAAGACCTTTGGCGGTCTGAAATTTCTGAGTCCTATTACAAAGACTCAGAGAGAAGCCAGGTTTTATTACTTTGGAAGAAGTAAAGATTTGATGAAAAAAATTGATAATATATGATTTTGTTTCTGCAGCCTTTCTGAGTGACATTGATCTGTTGGCTGGGTTTTTTTGTGCACTGAAAATTATGACAATTTATAAGCTCTGAGCACTTCCTTAGCTCCACACACTATTTTTCTTCCCTTTATCACCTGAAAACATCAGTAATTGATTGAAACTAAAAGTGGGACTACTTGTGAACAGGATTGTGATGTATCCAAGGCAACCAAAGGCCATGAAAATTATGCTGGACTAGGAGTATGACAGTAGAGATTTTAAAAGTAATTAATGGGAAGAAATGCTGTTACTGGGGAAAATGTTATTATGAGTTCAAAGCCTGTTGGCGATGCTGATGTTTTAATGAGAGGTTCCTCCCCTTTTCCCGACTCGGGATGGATTTAGTTCTGTGAAAAATAAAGCATGTTATAAACCACACCACGGAGACACGCAAACACGGCACTAAAACGCAAATAAACCCAAGTCCATCTTAAATGATCTGTACTTAACAGGGAGGAAAAGACACGCGTTGTTACTCATGGTCTAATTAAAGAAACTTAACAGTGCTATAATATTAGATTTACAGCTTGAGGAAAGGTCAATCCAAAGCGTCTCCACGATCTGCCTCGCACATTTCATTCCTGAGCCCGGGGGCTCGGTGGGGGGTTCTTGTACCTGACGAGCAGGAAGGGAAAGACATTTAAACAAAAGGATGACAACTAATTGTGGGTAACGCTGGTGCGTCGTACTTGCTGCACTACCCACGTAGGAGTGCAGTTTGGGGCAATAACGGGCCAATAATTCATTACAAAGTTCCCAGGCAAAAGGGAGAAGATTTATGTAAAACACCCTCAGAACGCTGAACTAAGCGGTAACAGGACTTCTGAGCTCCGCGTAACGCACAAAGGCTGAGAGCAAATTCTGTTCAGCAACTCGAAAAACGTTTCCCCCCGCGGTGTGTGGGCTGCGGAGCGCGGTGGCTGAGGGGAGCGCGGGCGCTGAGGGAGTCGCGGCCGCGCTCCCGGCCCCGCGTCCTCCATTTCCTGCGCCGCGGCGGCGCCCGCGCCCTGCCAAGATGGCGGCGCCGCCTGAGGGCCGCCTGAGGGCGGGACGCGGCCCCTGCCCGCTCCCCGCGGCCGCATC
>VXBQ01012697.1:6116-29598 GCA_013400175.1 Phainopepla nitens
GGCTGCTGGGCTCTCTCCTCGCTGCCCTGGGGCTGGAGGGCTGGAGAACCTGTGAGGACAAGCCTGGGCGAAAGCGGCGGCTCCTGCTTGGTGGGGGAGTGACGCTTGGCGCGGCAGGGATCACCACCCTGGTGCCAGTCTCCTGGGTCGCCTACAACACCGTCCTCGACTTCTGGGACGAGACTGTCCCCGACATCGTCCCCAGGTGGGAGTTTGGGGAGGCCACCTTCCTGGGGTGGTTTGCCGGAGCCTTCCTCGCTGCTGGCGGGCTGCTCCTCGCCTGCAGCGCCCGCTCCTCGAGGGTCTCAGCGCCGCTGGGCCCCGCCTGCCGCCAGGCCCCCGCCGCTCCAGCTCTGCCGGGGGGCCACCACCTGCACCCCAAAAATGCAGACTTGGTCATCTAGGGCCTCAGGGTGCTGTGCCCTGTGCACCCCGTGGCTCTTCCCCTGGCAGGGAGGGCTCCTGCTTGTTTCACAGGATGATTTGCTAATTGCTACGGCAGCTCTGCAGGTTTCTCTCCTTCCTCTGCCTGTCTGCTTTACTTTTTCTCTGTTAAGGAGCAGCAGATTTCCCCGCAGCACTCACCAACCAAGCGTGGGAAGGCAACAAGCAGCAGGCAGCACTTTGTACTGCTGGTGACACCATTGTACCATCTCTGATGGGTGACATTGTGTTGGCATTCCTGGCGAGTCCCCCATAGTAGCCAAGTCTGTCATGGCTAATGCTGCACCCCTGTGCAGCAGCTCTTTCCTTGCATGTCTGTGTCGCTCTGATGTATTTGCAATAAATTATCACGTCCGTTGGCAGCGTGTCTGTGCTCTGAACATGCAGCTGTATCTTACAGAAGTGGGATGCAGGGTGGGAGTTGCAAGGGGCAGCACTGCTGCTGCAGCTATGGTTTGCTCTGTCCAGAAAAGATTGGAGGCAAAAATAAAGAAAAATGGAAAACAAGGGGGAAGGAGGAAAATGAGAGACAAGGCAGCACCAAGTTCTACTCCTGCTGCAAAGGTGGGATGGCAGTGACCGCGTGCCCTGCAGGAGCCTCATCTTCTCATGGCTAAGATGATAAAGCCGATAAGTGCCACAGACCTTTGTGTCACAAGTTCCTCGACTGCATCATTTACCCGTGCACAAGAGGCAAGAAAGGGTTTTTGCTGGTCTCAACTGTTCCTTCCACATTTTCCTGATTCAGCTGTAAAAATAAAGGCTGATTACACACCTCTGTGAGCAAGAGCGTGGACCATCAGGCTGGATTAGCACCCGGAGTCCTGACAGGGGCCTGCCCGCTGCTACAGCACTGGCTGAAAACTGAGTTCACCGCTGGTTTAATCCCTGCAGGCTCAAAGCTGCGGGCGCGTGACCCATCTCAAGGAAGGGCCAGCCGACAGTGGCATTCCTGGGGGAAGCAAAGTCCGCTCCCTCTAAGTCCCATTTTGAAACCTGCACTTTGCTCAGTTGGAGAAGAGAAAGGAGCAGGTGGGCAAGGAAAGGGAACAGTGATGATCCCTGGGAGTTCTGCTGCTGCAGGACTGGGGACAGAGTTGGTGGTGCTGAGAGTGGGGAGGGAAAGGCAGGTACTGAGTCCTGAAAAAGAACGAAATAAGGTAGAACTGAGGGGGCAGTGTTCCTGGCCACCACCTTCCAAGGACCTGCATCCCCTGCCAGCTGCCCTTGGAGGGCTGACCAACCCAGGGAGCACAGAGAGGCTGTTTTGGCTGCAACTCCCTAGGAAAATGGGAGGACAGGACAGTGAGCGAAGGCTTCCAGCCTGGGAACACTCCTCCTTGTCCAGCCCAGTCCAAATACTGTAACAACCCTGGCACCACTCTGTACTCCTGACACTCTTTGTTGGTTCCTTAAAGCAGGCTTTGGGCACGAGCTGGGCCTTTCAGCTTCTGGCAGCAATACAAAGAACAGGGCAAAGCCCCTGTTTCGTGAGTCAGAACAAAGGGGCTCTCCTTTTCCCAAGCCACATCCTACTGCTTGCAAGTGCACAAAAGCTGCCTGGCAATGCCAAGTGGTGGCTAGGAGGAGGTAGTGTGCCTCTGGGTGGCTGATGGCCTGGGGGCTCTGTTCAAGAGCTCCATGTTTCCATTCATCGAAGGTCAAGCACCCCAGCAGTGAGCTGAAGGCCTCATCCCACTGCTCCGTCACAACAATGGGGGAAACAAGCTGAAAAAGCAGCACTCTGGCACTGCAGCACCCTGGTCCCTGAGGAGGCATGGGTCACTGCTGGGACACTGGCAGCCAGAGTGCCTGTGGATAATGGCAGTTCCACTTCATCATAAAGTCACTGGGAAAGTGCAAGATTCTCCCAAAGGAGCAGTTTATTCTTAAATACTGGGGAAACACCTCCTGACAGGATGGTGGAACTATCCTAAGGCAGCTCTGCTAATGGCAATACATTTTGTACAGGACGAACCTTCAGGCAGAACTCTAGAAGTGAAATAAAGATATGGAAGGAGCTTTTTCATTCTAACATAGAACAAATGCTTTTATTGCACTGTTAGAAAACTCTGCATAGTTCCAAAAAACAGGATCCCCCTCCACTGACTCAGAACTTCTGGCTTACAACTGCTGCAGCTCAAATGCAAGCACAGGGCAACCGCAAAAGGAAATGCCAACAGGGCACTTAGTGAACAAAGTCAACACCAACACCCACCACCAACACAACAGGCTGATCTGAGCCCTCACAGTTGTCATTGACACTAATCCAGCCCTGACCCACCACCCAAGGGGAAAAGGAAGTCTGCCTTCTGGCCACGAGGGGAATGTCCTTTGGTGTGATGTGACTGCCCTGAGCCAGTGAGCTCCTGCCAGGCACAAACCCACAGCCCCGTTCTGGCTCCTCACTGCCAGGATTTGCCTGTGCCTCTCCAAGGAAGGCTCCTGCATTGTTTCTGGTGCCAGCTGGAATACAAAAGGCAAAAGCCTGCTTGACTTGACCAGAACACGCAGCTGCGTGCATGACTGCCCACGCAACAGAGTGTGAGCCACTGCTCCTTGCTGCCTCCTCCTCACTCAGCCCGGGCTCCTGTGAGCAGGAGTCTGGCTGGATTGGAACATGCAACCTTTGGCAGTGGCCATTCAGGGAGCTGTGAAAGTGCCCGACAGCCCAGCCACAGTGTGCAGTGCTGAGCAGAGCTGGGCTCCTGTGGCATCATGGGCCCAGGGGCTGCATCCAGAAGGTTGCCAGGACAGAAGAACCTCTGGAGCCCAGCTAGGCCCCATGGTGCTGCCGGGGCCTGCGCCTCGCACTGTAACAGCGGTCCAGGCCCTTCGTGTTGCCGCCTTACGTTCTGCCTCAGAAGTGCAATACTGCTTTTCATCCGCTCCTATTTACAAAGAACACAGCTCGGAAACCAAACCGCCCCCTCTCCTCCCCACTCCGGCACCGCCCGGCGGGCCCGGGCAGGCCGGCAGCGCGGCACTGCGGCACAGCGCGCGCCTGCGGCTACTTCACGGTCACGGCTGAGGCCCCGTGGATGGACTCCATCACGGCCGCAAAGCGGCTGCACAGGTCGTAAGGGGAGTTGGGTCGGATCTTCGGGGGCTCTTTCAGCACAATGACCTCGGTGGAGCCGTCGAGAAGCCGGGGCAGCAGCTCACCCAGCTTCATCTGCAGCTTTGCTGTCAAGGGGGAAAGGAGGAAACAGTCAGTGGCAGCAAATGGCAGAGGGCTCCAGGCCCTGAGCTGAGCTGTGGTGCCTTTTGCAGACTCATTTCCCTGCGCTGAGAGCGCCCAGCCCATCACCAGGGATGAGCAGTGGCTGCTGACGTGGAGGAGGCCTCGCACCAGCCCGCCCAGCTTGCACCCTGCCCGCCTACTCAGGGCTCTGGCAGGGAAGCTCCACTGCCACCTGGCTGCCTGGGGACAGGGCCATATCCCACTGAGACATGGCACCTGCCCAGGAAAGGTGCAGCTGTCCTAGGTGAAGAATAACTGTGTGCTTCAGGGTGACGCTCAAATATTGACTGTGCAATTGAGAGGAACGGAGCCTTCACACCCCATCCCACACCCCCTAGGCCAGTTCAGCCCATGCTGAGCTGGTACTGCCCACTCCTGGTGCAGGTCTGTGACTGGATGCCACTGGAGTGCACGATACAGCACAGCCCTACGGGGTGGAGAAGAGCAGGCAATACCTGAGCCAGCTCATGTGACCTGGGAGGGGTGAGCACTCGGCTTCTGGTTCTTTGAAACCCTCTGTGTAAGCAAAGGCTGCCACATCCAGCCCAGGAACTGGGATAAATTTATCCAATATTAATTTTTATGACTGCATTTTGAGAATAAACCTCTGTTTTTGCATAATTTTCTTTCATGAAGTTTACCCTCTGTTAGTGATAAAAAACTCTGCAGGGACTCCCTAGATCTTCATGCACGGGTCAAAGCAAGTCAGAACCAACTTGTCTGAAGAGAAATGATCTGAGGAGACTCATGGAGGTGACTCCAGAAGAAAATACAGTACAAGAACAGTTGCCCAGAACCAACATTCAGCTCTACAATGACAAACTCCTCTTCAGAAGGCAGAGATGCCCCAAATCTGCTTCCCCCATTCCATCTTCCATAACCTTGGCCTCTGATAACACCTGCTCCTCCCTCCTGAAGAGAAGCATGCCATAACACCAAGCATGTCTGCATTCACCTGCCATGCCTGGGTACCTCTAGTCAGGGAGAAACCCTAACAAAAGACTCAAGCCCCTCAAGAGAACTCTAAGCCATTCTTGGGAGATCAGCTCAGTTTGATCCCATTTTAGGGATGAGGGACTCTTCTGTACCTTGTTTTAGTGCAAAAGATTAATTTCTTCTGTAACAGGATTTAATGGGTGATGCAAATGCATTTCTCCTCCCACAAGTAGAAGGACCTTGAAGGGCTGCAGTGCAGACACCAGGAATTTAATTTTAGATGGTCCTTTAATTCTTTCCCAGTTCAGACCCAGATACTACCCCGCCCACGAACATTCCTACCGTCCATGTCTTCTCGTCCCAAATAGGAGCACCAGCGGTTTCTCATGACCTCGATGGCATCCAGGTCCTCCTTGGAGATCTCAAAGTTGTTCATGAGATGCATGCAGGGGATGATCAGCTCATTCAGGATGCTCACACCCTCTGACACATGAGCTTCTTCACAGCTGACAAAAAGAGAAGCTGCCACCTCGTTCAGCTTCTGAGGAGTAGAAGAAGAATTGGGGACAGACTTGTAAAGAACAAGATTGGACCATGGATAACCATCCAGGAAAGGCCCAGTTTGGGTCCTGCACTGGCAGCCATGCGGAGAATAAGGACTAACAACACAAAGTTCTGGTGGAACAGCCACTTTCAGTCATGGGAAACCCACCATAGAAAACAAACTTGAAAAAATATATATTCATACACATACATGCAATGTGCTGTATCTGTATACAGAGAGCATATAGCTTATTTATAATTCTGGTTTGAAGATGGCAAGATCCAGATCTGCCTTCACCTAGATTCCCTGAAATCTATGTGGCATGTTCTTTAATTGAATTATGATTATTATTAGCTTTCCATATTGCTGCTGGTACTCAGCAAGGGGCAGAATCATGTCAATAGACATAACAGAAACAGTTACACTGGTCTTGGCTACCATGGTGTCCTGGCTGCTCCCTCCCCTCCTCTCCAAAAGTGAGTGCTGAGCTCCTCAATACAAACCAGGAGACACTTCCTTCTGTACAAGGCAATCAGCGACTCGCTCACGCCTCGGCTGGCTCCCTTCAGCAGCAGTTTGGTGTTGCTTTGGTAGGCGTAGACCAGGTAAGTGAGTGACTCTTGGTACCTGGAAGAAGAGGGTCAGCTCTGCAGGCCTCGGGCTCTGCCAGGGCCATGACTACAGCCATTCCCTTGGCTCAGGTCAGGAAACCTTTCCTGCTGGGCCTGTCTGGAACAGCATCAGGCCCGATGGGAAAAGCTGTGTTTCCTTGCCAAAGCACAAATGAGCAGATGCCCCATGTCACCAGGCCATTCCTGCTCCTTTTTGTCCAGAATGCCAAACAAGCGCCTGGGCAGAGCCCCTTAAAACAGAGTTCATGTGCGATGTGTTTGTGCCATGTTCATTTCTGTACTGCTCCAGGAACAGCACTATGAGAGGACACCCCAAGAAGGGGAGAAGGTTGTAGTTTTGAGTCCTTCACACATTTCAAGCTTCACGTGAGAAAACAGAACTGCTGACAGGGATTAGGTCAATTTGGGGGAATTCTGAGCTGCTCTTGTCATGCCTCGTGTCGGTTTGCCCACCTGAGTTTGGTGGCTCATCACTGCAAACCACCCTGGAATTCAGTTCTGTTTCCATTCAGGAATAATTTCTGAAAGCCTGCACTATTTATGGAAAATACAGGTTCTAGAATGGTAAGGAGGAAATCAAGGTCCTTTGAGTCTAGAGGACTCCAGTGTGTGTTTACACAAAGCATAACATCCATTTCGAGGCAGTTTCATTTTAATACAGGAGACCAAGGCAAAAAATCCCAAAGTGATGGTAATCATTCCTGCAAACCCATCTCTGGAAAACAGAATATAAAGCTCTACTTCCCAAAGGGAAATCTTACGAGAAACTCTCACAAAGTGTCAGGCAGCCAGCCAGCAGCTCAGCCTCGTATTTTTTAAACTGTTAACCAAGCTCAATTATGGATTCAAGAAGAGCTATTAGCAGGTCAAAAGAGTGCCCACTGGCCTCAAACACAGGCCATTGTGGTTCAGAAAGAAAAATTTTTGTCAAAGTGGCCTTTACTTTTAGCTACAGCTTATCTTGTCCAAACACAATTAGAGGAACTTACTTTCTATTCTGGTAGAGTTCCAACCCTGTCAGCAGGTAAATGGACACCTTGCGAAAAAGGCTGTAGTCTTCGTGCCATCTCTGTGAGGAGGAGGAGGGAAGGAGAGCATCAGCCTCACCTGGAACACTCATATGCATAGTTTGGGGTCCCCAATTCTACCCTTTGAAGTGTTTAAATGTCTCTCATAAGTGACACATAAATGCATTTAGCCAACTGCAGACACTCCTCCAAGCTTAGATTTCCATTGTATTCCTGCTGCCAACAGGCATGCAGTGACCACTGTGTTGGCCACACAGCTCCATGCTGTGCTCCCCATCTCCCAGTTTGGACAGAGCCAGCTAGGACAGTGTGAAGGATCAGAAGCAGCTCTCTGGTCCCCTACCTTGTACTCCTCCATGTCAACATCGTCAGGACCGATTTCGCTCAGCTTTGCCCGTGCCACCTTCATGATGCTGATGGACCTGCTCCATGGGAGCACAAAGGACAAAAGTCACGACAGTGGCCCTGGCCACATCCATATCCAGGTGGGAAAAGCCTACCCTGGAATCCTAGGCACTCACCGTTCATCATAGCTGAGGTTTTTGTCTGCAAACTGCTCCAGGAGGGTCCGTTCCACCACCTGCTGCGGAGCGTTGTTCTGCAGGAAGTAGATGAGCACGTGCTGCAACCGGGCATCGTTCTGGGGGGTTGGGGTCTCTTTGGAAAGCAGGTACAGCCGGGAGTACTCCTCATGGAATGCCTGCCAATGGAACACATGTACTGACAGATGCCCCTGTCTGCCTGTGGGAATGCCGCAGCAGCCAACAGGAGCTCAAACCCGTCCTGTTCAAAGGGACTCCCATGGTGACACCGAGCCTCCTCTGCTGGTCGTACTCCAGTGGTGACTGAAAGCCCACCAACACCTCAACTCTAAACCAATGGCCCCCACAGCCATGCAAACCCCATGTGTGAAGTGTGAGCTTCCAAAGCTGGTGGGTTGTGTAAATGCCTTTGAGAGAGGGGTACAGCTGCCTTAGACACATTTGGTAACCCTCCAACAAGTGCTCAGGCTGCCAAAATCAACTGGGAACACTTGTACCTGCAGGAGGTGCAAGATGATCTTGTGATTTATATTCCCATAGATTACTAGCACAGATGATTCTTTCCATGTGGTATTTTTAGTTAAATCTACCTGCCTGCAAAATCTAACACCAGCTTCAGCATTCAGTAGTGGTTATGCTTTCAAACCCCTGTTCAAACAGACATTTCTTGAGGACATCTTTGACAACGGAGGTAACAGTAAGCAAGTACGTTCAGGAGCAGAAAACCAAATTTTACAGTACTAAAAGAATAAGCAGAAAAAAGGAAAGTTGCTGTTTGTCTTGGGAGGAAGGTGTTCTCTTACAAGCTCTAAAAATTGTTTTGAACCCACAGATATCTCATCACCGTAAGACAGCAGGAACTGAAATTCAGGGCAAAGGCCATTAACTAGAACAAAAACTGCACAAATCATTCCCTTTACATTCCTGATCTGTCAATGTGGCACATACTCTCTATTCTGGGAAAACAGCTATCCATACTATTTGATTTAGCAAACAAATCAATACCTTAACAAGCCCTGCTTCAGACCCATCACGATCAAAGGTCTGGCGGGCTTTTGCAATAGCCAGGATGACACCTTGCATGGCTGGACTCAGCATCACCTACCACGAAAGCAGGAGAACAGACACAAACAGGAACAAGGAAAACAGTAACAGACAGGGAAAGAAGAGACAGCATAGTGAAGAATGGAAGAAACTTTCAAAAGGTAAGATTTAAAGGAAATTGTATGAGTACAATTGAGGTGCGATAACTGGGGCTGTGAGTTACTTGCATGCGACTGACTCTATCCATCACATGCACTTTACATGCAGGGCTTTTTTTTAGGCATTTAAAGATCTCAAGGCTGGTCACTCCAAACCCTTGAACTGCCCTTCCACAGTGGGAAAACTAACTTTATACAGGGCATTGTTCCTATGACAGACACCATCACACCCACCCTTAGGGCAGCTCAAAGCAGCTAACTACAAAGCTACAGGCTAATGAGCAGCAGTAATTAAGCCCTGCACTGGGATCTGTACCTCCTCATTATATCCATCTGCATCGGATCTAACGGGAACCTTCCCCACACTGGGGATTTCCACTTCAGAGATCTGTGAGCTAGTTTGGGCACAGGTCTCTGCTTCCTGAGCGTCCTGGGGCTGCTCTGCCTTAACTGTGGGGGATGTTTCTTCTGGATGGGCCTTCAGCGGCTCTACCTCCTTGCACTGTGGCCAAGAAGAAAAAGAAGAAAGAGAGTAAGAAAATCCAAAGCAAAATACAGGAAAGCCAAAGGGGACCGAGCTAAACGTGGCACAGCTACAGAACTTCACAGAAATGGGAAAAGCAAAGGTCTATCAAGAAGAATAATATGGAGACGAGAAGGGGTAAGCTCTTGGGCCAAGGCTCAGCTCCTACCTCGCACAGAGCTGCCTCGACACCGTTCTTCTCGTAGGCATCAGCAGTGTTGGCAATGGCCTTGGCAGTCTGCTCCTTGGCAATCCTGGCATGCTCCGAGGACAGGGAGTGCACGCTCTGCTCACAGACTGATGACTGCTCTGTCAGGACAGATGTGTGGTACTAGTGAGCAAGAGCTGCAAGGTATTTTTCTCTCTTGTTCTAAAATGTTTTGCAGCTTGTCCATGCAGTTTTACACAGCTGCCGCCTTCATCCCAGAGGGGAAGGCACTTCAGGCGAGCGTGCGCGTACCCCTTTCCAGTGGGAATGGCACACGTCATCAGGGACTGCCAAGTAACGTTTCCCACTCCAGAGAACAGCACTTGTCCACTTGATATTTATGAAAGAAAGAAAAAGCTGGAAATTAACTGATGTCAGCCCATGATGATTAAGTGAATGGGAAACAGCATTTCTGGGGACAGGCTTGGAAGGATGCACATGCAAAACCAGCAGAACAGCCTTTTGTACTGTCAGGACCAAGCCTTCAGCAGCTGCCTTTGCTGCCTCATTCACGCCTGCTCCTGCCTTCTTACACAACTGTGCAAGGCTTCAAGACAGTGGTACTGGTGACCAGCTGGCTGTTCCTGGTTCCGACATGATTTGCAAATTCAGAGCGAGATTACCTGGTCCTGACTCAGAGGAGAGGTCCTGCAACTCAGAAGTAGGTGAAGGCTCCATCTGAGGAATCTTGCAAGATTGCTCCTCGTCCCACTCCTCTGCCTCCTGCTCCAGGCGCCAGTTGTCCTCCTGGATGTAGTGTCTCAGTTCTGGGGACAAAGCTTCCACTTCTTTCTGGAACTGTTTAGCCTCTGGGCCCTCATCCTCATCTGGAGAAAATGCAAGACTGGCATAAGGAAACACCTTGTGGGAGGGCACCACCCCTAGGGACTAAGCACACATACAATATCATGGCAGCCACAAGGAAATTGGCTGAGGGATAAAAAGGGAAAGAAGCCAAATTTTCTACTGGCTCTGTAATTTAAGGTGATCCAGAAGCAAAAGGTGCAAAAATAAAGACAAATCTACAGTGTCATCTAAAACAAATCCCCATTTTGTTCTACTACTGGACAGCATTTACACAGAGCAATTCCAGAACCAGTGCCTGCTGATGCAGGTCAGACACATCCTAATCCAAGGGCTCCACTTGTACAGGGAACAGCACTGAACTGCCAACAGCTGGTAAGTTCACAGCTCAACTAGAGATGACACATCACTGTACAGCAGGTAAAGGTAAGGGCTGCACGGGTTCTATAGCACAAGTGTCATGCTGATATTTCTTAGTGCTTTTTAGATCCACTTTTAAAATAACACAAAACCCAAGCAGCATCAGCTTCAGACAAGTCCTAAAATTTATCAAAAGCAAATGGCAACTTTCTACAGTAGCTATTTTTATGCACCCTTTGCAAAATGCTTTAAAAAACAACAAAAAATTGCAATTGATAGGAGGAAAAAAACACTCCATGGGTTCATTACAGAACTGTCACAAGAAAACAAAGAACAACCTCCAGATCCTCATCAGCCACATTTAGCAATGAACAGAATGTCAGCTCTCCATTGTTTCTTTCCACTTATTACATCAAAATGAGCCACGCATGAAATTACTGGGTCCTTGTACAGCTGTTTGCCATGTCTAGAGCCACATGCACAGCAGTTTCTCCACAAAACTATTTATACACTGGCACTGCAGGCACACTAAGTCTGAGCCACTCAGGTACCAATACCTCTCAGGGAACGGCTGCACAAAAAAGAGCCCATTTAGATTCAGTGTAACAGAATCATCAAAGACCAAGCAAACGAGTCAGGAAGTGTGATAAAAATGGGAGAGATAAAGTAGGAGGCATTTCACATGCCCTGAAGAAACAAATGCTGCCGTATAAGCACTACAAAAAGTCAAAATGAAGAATAGCAGCACTAGATGCATGTTAAATGTGGCAAAAGGGCGGCGTGAGTCTGTATGCACAGAATTCATGCATGAGGTGCTGTTTCCAATCTCACCTGGATGCAACTGTGCTGGGGAAGCTGAGGAACATAAGGATCACGCAGGCCAGAGAGACACACCAGCACACAAACATCTCATTAACCAGCAGCTGTGACTCTGTACCTGCACCAGCACGGGACACCTGGTCACTGATGTACATCAGGCAGTAGGCACTGGCATTCCTCAGGCCTCCAAATGACTCTCGCTCCAGCTCTTCCCACGATGACTCTGTCACAGAGATGTCATTGTATTTGAGCCATCTTTTCCGAGCCTGGTCATATATGAAGGCCCAGTAATGCCCAGCATTTGCTTGCCCCTCATGGACCAGGACTGCATGCAAACGATAGGGAACCTGCAAAGTGACAAAGACATCATTCAGATGTGCAGTTAGGGACCGATTCTGCCTGATCTCTGTACACAAACTGTGGGAGCGTTTGTAGGTGTAGCATGGCACAAGAATTGAGCAATTTGATAAATTTCTTACTATGTGAAAACTGACTTTTAAGGAAAGAAGAAACAAGATTTTCATAAGTAAATCTTTCTCTGCTCCATCACCGGTCATTTAAAAATAAGGGGGCAATTTAAACCAACAAACATCTACCGACAAAAATGAGGATCAGGAATACTAGTTTAATATTTATGTACTGAAGCTGCATTTACTACCTGTTGGAGGAGAGGGTCACAGTACATTTGTTCAATGGACAGGTTAATTCCAGCAATAGATTCCTTCAGATCTGCCAAGAACATCAACAATGAGAGAAATGCATAAAAATTAATAACTACTTATCAAGCTATGCTAGCTCCTCTCACTTCAAAGAGCTTGAAGTCATGCAGAGACTATCAGATAGACTCAACACCAGAGCTCAAACAGGGACAAAATTATTCGTAATTCAGGCTGTACCCAGCAAAGCTACAGAGGGGAAACCAGGCGGGCACTCAGGAGGAAAATCACTACAATTGCACTGGTGGCCAACCTTGCACGTCTTGTTCGATCTCGTTTCTCCATCGCTGCAGACACGTCTGAACCAGGTTCAGCTCTTCCTCGGAGACTGCGTGAGGAGTTGGACGTTCAGACAGTTCTGCTGGTGAAACAGGAGGCTGGAGCTCCATACTGGAGTTCTGCTGCGGCGAAGAATTTGCCACAAAGAAAGTTTCATCTTCAGTCCTAGTATCAGTCCTTTCTTGTATGCTGTGGAGCAAAATCCAAGAGTAGTGGGCAAGTTTTTTAATGTTTCTCAAGTGTTGGTTTTTTTTTTTTTTTTTAAAGAATACAAAACAAACCAAACAAAAACTACCCAGAACTGGAGCAGGATTTCCTTTCCAGAGCGGTACAAAATGCAGAGAGAACAAGTACACTGAAATGTGCTTCTGCCCTCACAGACCAAACTAAAATATAGGAAAAATACTAAGGGAAGTTCTTACAGAACTCTCTAAGCCCAGACCCACAATGAGCAATGCTAAAAATTCCTTCCATTACTACTAAGAAATGTGTGTGTTTACTCAGCTTAATTTAGAGTGTTAATCCAACCATGCTGGCCAGGGTTATAATAATGCAATATTGCTGTAATTTACTGGTCAATGAAGCAAAAAAATGAGTAGCCTAACCAAAAAGAGCAATTTAGCTCTTAACAGCTGCTTAGGCAAGGAATACAGGGAAGCTTTTGGACAAGGAAAAAGAACAGACCAAGATGCAGTGTTCTATTTACACCAACAGAACCAAACAACCAGCAAAGCAGCGACCCACTACTTGCACAAGCATTTGCACATTACAGCATTGTGTTCACCAGTGCCCAGATAAATAACCCACTTTTGGAGTGCCACCCAGATCTATTTAGTTGGGAGGTGAAGTGTTCTCCTGTGCATCCTTTTATTTCTGTTTACTGACCCGTTTGGCTGTGAAAGCACGTCCAAAACATTAGGCTTGGCTTGGGAGTGCAGGAGTGTTGTTTGAGAGCTCTCAGCAGAGGAAATAGCCACAGCTGGCTTTGTAGCAATGAACTCGAGCACATACTGCAGCATGTCAGGCAGTGGAAAGCGAGCTGGGCCAGAGCCATATTCCATGTACCTATGGAAAAATGCAAGGTGTTGAATGAATGAAGGAATGAGATAGGTTTAAACCTCATGGGACAAGCGAAGAACAGCTTCTTCTGTAATGTGCTGCTGGGCTTCTTCACTTCCACTGCCAGTGCAGCTGAAAGTGTCAACTCTGCTCTTTCAAGAATTTATTCCTGTAACAGTATCAGTAAAATTTAGAAACCATCAAAGAGATAGGTTTGCTTTTGAAAATACACTTCCTTCTTCCACATGTTTCAAAACAAACACCTTGCTGCTTCTCCTTCCCCTACAAGTTTCTCTGCTATTGGAAAGCTCATTTAAAAGGAAACACTTGCACTCTTCCAGAGGGCAAAAAAATAAAACCAGCTGACTACTCACCTTCCCAGTTTCTGCTGCAGAGTCACCATTTTCTCCTTCAATCTCTTCATTTCCTCTCTCTTCATCTGAATAAGATCTTTATTGCAGTAGAGGTACCTAAATAGAAATACAGAGCCCCGTTTGCCAGGTGAGATTTGTTTACTTCTAACATCCACAATCTTCTGTAAATATTTTATAATCTTTCCTTGCTCACCCAAATAACCTTTTTAATTTCTTTATTTATAACAAATCAATAGCTATAAACATACCATACAACAGGACAACTCACCTGTCCATATATATAGTCTGGGGAAACTCTAGCTTGGTGTGAATTTTCTCTGGCTGTCCTAGTGACTGATTGAACTCAAATCGGGAGAGTTCAAAGGTCAGAACTGGTGGGAGTTTTGTAAACCAGCGCTGTAACAAAAGCAGAAATGTCCCAAAGGGACTTGTTTTAAGATGACTGCTAATGGCACATTTTAGACTGATCCTATATGATTTCAGACTGATTCAAAAGTCTCCATCTTTAAGCATTGAATTAGGTTTTGTTTGCAGAGTGACTAGTCAGAAAGCCAGATTTTACAAGTTAGTAATTTATACTTCCATTTTACATTTTTACTGTGAAAAAGCCTCATAATTGCTCTCAATGTTACTTGTCATTGCCTGATGCATCCAGCTTGATGGATTATTAACAAGTCCAGCACTGAATTTCACAAATTAGCAGAGGCTACACACAATCTGCACATCATCTAAAAGCCCTAAAAGAGAGTTCTTTTCTGAGGCAGATCACATGCAGTGATGAACAAACCAGGAGTCCTCCTGCAGCACCAGAATCCTTATTCTCTCTCAGTCTACTTGCAAACTACTTGGTTAAGGGGATTCAGAGAAGACGCCCAGCTACTTTCTGCAGCTTTATACACTATTTCAAAAAGGTATGCTGAAAGAAAAATTCTCAGTTGAATTTACACTTCCTCTTGATCTTCCTGGATTCACAACAACTTCCAGCATCCACTGCCAGAAACCCAGCACCTATCTTCGCTTGGCACCTGCCACTTCATGCTCCCCTCTGGACTCAGAATGAGCATACTAACCTCACTTTCCTTTGTGGGATTCAAATTAGATGTGCTGCGACAACGAAACTCCCCCATACCAGGGCTTTCTAAGAAGCAGCCCATAATCACAGAGAAGGAATGATTTATGCTCCCATAGTCTGGGAGAAGTTTCTGTTAATTCCACTGCTGCTGTGACTTTCAGCGCACTTGCCCAGGTGCTCAAAAGACAAAACCACCTTAATCCCTGTCCCTTATCATGCCACCCTTTACCCACCACATCCTAGGAAGTGAAGCTAAGATGCTCAATTTTCCCTGTAAGGCTTCTCAGAAATTAATGCAGAGCCTTTTCCTCCTATCTGCACAAACAGAAGAATTAAAATAGCCCCATAATCAGTCCAATTTCCCTTAATTTTGGGAGAGAATTTCGAGGAACTAAAAAGCTTGGATTGAAACGAATCTGCCTGATGAGCTCCAACATGCCTTTGTCTCCAGTGCCAGCCAACACCAGCTTCACCCACATCCCCTGTAAATGCACCTGAACTGCTTCAGGCAGAAACCAGAAAAACCCAGAACAAACATTTGAGTCCAGAGTCAGAACAAGGCTCCCCTGCTAAATACTTAGTTTCTCCTTTGCTAGTTTATACCACAGCAACATAATTTTCAGACATTCTCATAGAACTGAAATATTCTTCCCTGCCCTGCCTACACCAGCTACCTTTGCCAGTGTCGTTCCCCAACCTTTCTCCAAGCTAACTTTTGCTGCACTTAAACACAGAGGATGTTGAATGCAATGGTGCTTCTTCACCTTGCTGCAACTAAGTTTTTATGATTGGTTTGTAATTTGTGAGATTAAAAAAAGAAAAAAAAAGAAATAAATTTATCACAGTCAGAAAATAAGAGTGAAAGCAAGAAGAAAAACCCCAAACTGTACACAATATAATAGGGAGAAAGAGACAAATTCCAAATGGCATACCATGGAGTTAAGCACTGTACTTTTACCCTCCGAAAATACGGAGGCAGTAGGTCTCCCCCTACTCAGGTACAGGTAGGCTTCAACAAAAAGAGAGAGACTTGATCACACTTGATTCAGAGGCAGACGTTGACCTTTGCAATTTAAAATAAAGTCTTTGAACTGGTTACACAGAACAACACATCTTTATAAATCAGCAAACACTTAGCGTCTAACCACACTTAGTGTCTGACCACCTGACACTAACAGACATTTACATGAGATTCCAGGTATCCAGAAAATGTTTTGTACTCAATTCTCAGAGAACACTCACAGTTGCCATTTACAGTTATCAGACTACTCCTGCACTGTGTGTGCTGCACTCTTCTGCAGCAGGCAACCAAAGGTTCGACAAAAAAGGTCAAACTAACCTCCTGTCCATACTTCACTGATTGAGATGCTGTTGCCTCATCCATCTCTCCCTCCACCATGGCTCCTTCCAAGCACTCATTCAAGTTCCGGTAACCATTTACCTGAAGGGGATACTGACCAAAGGTCTCAATCTTGGAAAAAGTGTTGCCTGGGTGATGGAAACCATACAGAAACCATGAGCTAACTCAAGAGAACAAAAAATTCTGGTAAACTCCAAAACACTCAAAGGAGTTAAAAAGTTCAATCTACCAAAGTCTTAACTCACCTTCATGGACACCCTCAGTCAGGAAAGTCCCATAGAAGAGTTGCACCATCGGGTTTTCGGATTTGTCCCCAGAGCTCCTGTTTCAGAGAGCAAAAGCACACTTTGATTTGCAGCTGGAGGCTGCTGGAGGCAGAAAAACCCCAAATCGTAATTTAAGCCTCTGCTTGGGAGCCTACAGGCAAAAGTATTTTTCTATCCAAGAACTAAATAAAGAGGATGCTTCTCATTAATTTTCACATTCCAAAGCACATTATAACACTTACACTGGCAAGAGTGGAAAAAAAAGAGTTAAGGTCCTAGCTTCTGAAAGGAAGTTTCAAACTACCAGAGGTTTTCTGTTCACAAGGGCTGCTGAGCTCCCCCAAAAGTTCATTTATTCTGCAGGCCAAATTGGCACTGAGTGAAGTCCCACACTCACCAACAGGAGATGCAGACACAACACTTCAAGCTTAATAAGCCTTAATAATCCCCAGGAAGGAAAGAACACTCATTTGCTCAAAATTTTCACATGAAGTCCTCTCATTTTTTAAAACTCTCCTTAGGTCAAGCTCCCAAGACCACACAGAACTCACGTGACATTCACAGTGAGCTGGAATGCGTCCTCCAGCCAGTCCAGCAGTTTGTGTGTAAATTCACTCACGTCTTGCTAGAAGAGAGACGAAAGTGGAGAGTCAATCATGACACCCACCAGAAAGTGTTCCCCAAGTCTGCTGGTGTCACAGACCCACTGAACACAGCCTGATTGGTACTGCTCTACCCACTGAGCTGAGCTATGTGAGACTGAAGTGCTGTGCTGATTTAGACTACTAATGAACTCTGCTCATCTGAACACTAGATCAGAGGAAATTATTGTCATCGTTCCCTGACTATGCAGATGGCACTGGGTAGTGCCATGCTACGCTGGCTAGTTAATTAGCATGCATGTACATTCTGCTCTAATGACACAGGGACAGCTGCTTATAGGCTGACAAACATGGGAAAAGGCCTCTGAAAGTACCGGCAGGATGAGGCAAAGTGGGGTTGCCGTGGCTGTGACTGCTGGTTTGAAGAGAGCAAAAGGCTTTTCAGCGTGGTTTTACCTGCGGTTGTTCAGCTGATCTAAACACATCCCTCAAGAGCTCCAGTGCTGCAGAAGGGTCTACGAACTTACGCCATGTCCCCAGCATTAATGCAAACAGACACTGAAGTTCTTGCATGAATGCAATATTTCTTTTTCCCTGCATTTCAAAAAGAAGAAAAGTCAAAGCCTTTCTGCAGCTCTAAAAAGCATCATCTTAAAACTTAGTGCTACTGAGCACCACATGCACATATTGTACCCAATCAGCTGCACACAGGCCCAAATACCAGTTCTTCTACAATGCATGTAAACCAACAAGTAATCTGGAGCTGCCAAAGAAGTTTTATGGGAAAAACATCTCCCCACACAGCAGCTAAAGGCTCTAGAGGACAGAGGTACAAGAAGCAGCTCTTTTTTTTTTTCTATCCTGATTCTATCTTTGAGAATTTCCTAAATTTATCTTAAACATAGGCAGATGATTTTAAAACCACAGGTCTCAGATGGCCCCAAATTAAAGGTGGTTAGAGAAAGAGCAGAATGACACACCACAAAAGAGGGAAATTTGACAGCATTACTGAATCAAAACTTACAGTGTGACTATGACAACTTTCAAGCACATTCTGTGGGAGGGAGTACCCAAGGACCAGCCTCCGGAATTCTGGCAACTGAAACAGGGACTGAAAGGAGAGGAGAGGTAAAGCTCAGTCAGCACCTGCAAGGATTGGACTAACTGCAATCTGATGCCCTGTTTTCACTCTGACTTGACAGGTTTCTTTTGTGAAGTTCACATTCCCAATAGTCCTGTGTTACCGAACACATGTTTACAATGTGAGCCGTCTCTGTGCTGGACCAGCACAGAATCAGAATCATACAATTAACTAGGCTGGAACAGACCTTTGAGATCAGCAGCATGTTTGTACCCACCCAAGAACAAAATCTCATCCTGTCATTTCTGGGACAGATATAAACCTTTTAGCTAAACCATTCTATTCTGCACAGGCAGGCTCAGAAAAGTACCCAAGAACAAACCATGGTGAGAAGAACCCATTTGCAGCTTTCTTATTTCCTCTCAGAGCTGAAGACAAATGATTAACATCTCTCTGCTGATGTGAAATGGTTGGGAGAGACAAATCTGCTCAGTTCCACTTACTACTGTCTCTTCTTCAGGTCATTACTAATAATATATGCTGCCTAGTTGCTCATTTGTCCAAGCATCTATGCCAGTGTATTCCATTAACTGAAATATGATACACCATGTGTTATCGAGCCAACAATAACTGCAGCAAAATTAAATTATCAGTTCACTTTGCCAGGCAAGCTTCTATCATTTCAGTAGGCACTTGGCCATCGCTGCACAACGCCCTGCATACAGACACACAGATTCTCTGTATCTGTAGCTATTTTTAAGCAAAGCCTATTTAACTGCTCTTTGGCTCTCTCTGTACAGGACCAGAACACATCACAGTCACATCACATAAATCCAGAAGTTTCTGTGTTTGAGCAGAGTTACATTCACTCATCTGCATACAATGACTCCCTCACTCAGAAGTAAACTCTTGCATGTTTACTTCTGAGAAACATTCTGACTTCAAGACCACAGCAAGTTCGATATTAGAAAAAGAGAACTTTTTTGCAGATTACCTGTATAACAGCACTAAACCAACATGTATTTCCGATATTTTTCATTCCAACAGGCCAGTCACCTGCTCTTCTCCAGTCATTCTGCTCGGGGTTCTCTCCCCAGACTTCGCAGCGTTTCCTTTTGGAGCGGTTTTTGTTTTCAGCAGAATGAGTGTCCTGTGGTCTGTCACAAGAGAAAAACCCTGTGCTGTAAAACACCACTCAAAGAGTCACGAGAGCTACAGGAACCAAACTCCCCTCCAGCCAGTAGGGGTCCACCTGGCAGGCATTTCATGTTAGTTCTACAGTTACCAGCTTCAGAACCCACTTATGATACCTGGGAAAACCAAAGTGGGAGGGCCATTTACAGCTCCACTGACCTTTCAGCTGCATCCCTTTCTGTAGGCAGAGCTTTTGGTGATTCCAGTGGTCTGACCATGTTGGCTGTGCCGAGATCGTCTTGGTTGTGAGGGGCAGGTGCAGCACTAACATCTAGAAGTAGAGGCAGCATTCTGATCAGTTTTCCACCACCAGCAGCAAACATTAAGAGGAAATTCTAGAAAACATCACACTTCACGAATGTGGCTCTTCAATCAATACAAGCAAAATTTTCTAGCTCAGGTTTTAAACAGAAATCCCTGTTCAGATCGTGCCAGGCAACCTAAGAGCCACTGAGTGAGCTGGATGAGGAAAACAGGGCAGAGCGTGCAGCTATGCACTACCCAGATTTCCTTACAGCCAAATTCAGAGCTTAAGGAAACAGTTCAGAGCTCTTGAAATAGTGAGATAGGAACATCAGCTCTTTAACTGTGATGTGTCACCTCCAAACATTATTAAAACACTGCTAAGTGATCAGTACTGGCAAAATATGCACAGAACAGAAGCTGGAGGGATGTACTGCTGGCAGAAGCAGGGAGGATGGATATTTCCCCTCTGAGCTCACACAAACACATGAAGCTGCAGGGGTGAGCAGAGGTGAAGCTTACCCTGTGGGAGCTGTTTGCCCACCGCACTCCCTTCCCAGGGGGATGGCTCTGCAGCAGCTGGGCTCTGCACTGGCTCTGGAGCGGGGTCCTCTGTCAGGAAGGTGACTGCTTCCATGAGATCTCCATCAGCAGCCTGGCAGCATGATAGGGGAAAGCGAAGCACGAGTGAGGAGCAGAACAGCAAAGGATTTACCCTTTGCCTCTCATGCATCCAGGCTGATCCTGGTTTGCTCTCACAGGCCACACATGGACCACTCTAACAAGGACCAGCTCATCATCAGCTGACAAACCAGCAAACACCTGTGTGCTGTGTTGGGCAGGAGCCTGAACTTGCCTGATGTTTTGGACAAAATCAGAGCTCTCTTTCCCCAAAACAATGGCAATATATACAAACCTTTAGAGCGGCAAGCAGGAATGCTGAATCCTGAATTCCTGTGATCTCTTTCATCTGGTTTAAGAGCACCTGGCAATCCTATGTGCAAGAAATAAAGTTCATGTGAAAAGGTGACCAGGATGGACATCAAGCTGTTTCTGCAAGGCTTGCTGAGGGCTCAACGAAGCACTGCTTCTTTCCTTCCTTTCTGCTGACACACAAGCCCAGTCACACTTGCTTAATGCAAATACCAACATCAGCCTGAATATCACACTCAGTTTTCTTCCCTGCTAAATTCACAGACTAACACTCAACCCCTCATATCCTCAGGAGAATACAGGCAGGCCCGGGAGGACAGGCTACCCTTGCTGTCAGCTGTGGGATGTGCAGCACCTGCGGTGGGAAGGGGCTCCTCCACCCCCAAGGCAGTGGCATGTGCAGCAGGACATATAAGGCGGCCGCCTGCTCCCAGGGCACTGTCAGGAGCTATTTTCAGTGCGGTGGCACATGCCATTTGTGCATGTCACTTCTTACTGACAATAAGGTGTCAGAGGAAGGGCCCAGAGCCTGTTACTGCTCCTCCTCCTCACTTCACACAGACCATGTGAGGTCTGGTGAGATACTCACTGCTCAAGGCCCCATGCTATGGGTCACAACCTTTGGCCAGTTCAGACCCTTAAAACAAATGATTACAGAAATTCTCTTTACCAGACTTATAAAATCTTTGCAGCCTAGGCTTACCACAGAGTGGTCACTGCATAAGGCAAGCACAAAAAACCTCAGTCAATGACTACCAGGAGAGGCACCTCTCCATAAGGAGCCTCCCAGCACTGGGGGTGCAACCACCCCTGTTCATGGCTGCAGTTCAGCTGATGCTGCTGCCAATGGCTCAGTCTGGGTGACAACTGAGATCCAGCTCCGTACCACTGGCATTGCAAGTGGGATGGGAGGGACATTACAGCAGGAACAACTGCTGGGTCTGTGTCGTGTACCCTGATTTACAGAGGCTGTTGAGGATCCTGCAGTCAGCATAGCCCGATCAATCCCAGTTCCTTAAGATCACACTTTTAATTAATCTTAACCAGCGAAGCTGCAGGCAAATGAACTCAAGTTTCTACTTACTCTCACTATTGAGAAAAAAAATAAGATGCTTCCAGGCCACTGGAGCACAAGTTCCACCCAGTGAGTAATGAGTCAACTACTTTTTTGAGTCTCCCACCCATACTGGTGGTGGATGATACTCCACACACAAAGACAGCATGCACCTGTGTCAGCTCTTAAAACAAAAACTCCTATTTTGGTGGCAATTCTCAAGTTATTCATGGCAGTCCCATTTAAAATACAACTTTTCTTCTTAACAATTCTTACAACTCTTCTTCTTAAAATACAACTTTTACAAGAAAGAGCACATATGTGCAACCCCCCTCAACTCATCCCAAACTCTTTTTATCCTGAGAAAAGCCAAGACGCACTGGAACATCTCAGCAGCCCCAGGAGGAGCTGCCCGATGAGGAGCCAAGGCTGAGAGGCTCAAGGCAGGCATACTCTCACAAAGGCAAACCACTTAAATCATGTTGCTAATTTTGCTGCCTTAGCGCGTGCCGTGCATGTCGGCTGACCCCACCTTATGCCGCAGGGCGGATTTTTCCAGTGGAGAAAAAACCCACAAACACCCTTGCTAACTGTGTTATAATAATGAAACCTGAGGCAGGACAGGGCACGATTTTCTGGGGTTTTTCTGTTCCAGCAAACAGAGAACTCATAAAGGCTGCTGTAAGCATAAAAGCCAATTACTGATCCTCTGCTCTAAGTTGCCATTTAAGATTTCAATGATTTCTGTGTGCTTTTATTCAGCCTTTGAGGAAAGGCTTGTGCTAACAGCAGAGAGCTTATCCCATACCACTTTCGAGAGGGTTATGGCTGCCTGGCAGCCCACAAAAGCCACCAGGAACCATTCTCTGTGCAACCAATTTGTTAAGATTTTGGGGAGTGCGTGTAGTTTTGTTGCCATAACTAGTCTGGTTATTGCTTTCTGAGGTTATGCGCCATAGGGCTATAAAACAAGCTCTCTAGCTGGTAATTAACACCAGTGTGCTGCAGCTGCTAACATACCCTGCACTTGCAAACCCAAACTGAACCCAAGTTTGAACCAAAGAACTGAACCTGCTGGAAAAATAACAACTCAAATCTAAATCCTATTAGTATTAAATTACAGCAACAAGAGTTGAGTACAAAACCAAGAGGCTGAGAGGAAGGAGGGTACTAGAGATAAAATTACAAGGTCAGCCAGGAATGATGGAATAGAAAGGTTTTGCTGTTTTCCCTGCTCCGAGGTGACTCACTGCCCTCAGAAGTTTGTTTCAATGAGAAACAGCGAACAGGGAAAGGAGCAAATGCAGTGCAGGAGTTCAAGGGGGTTCCAGAAATAACTGAGTGCAAGCAGGATGAAGGCTGCAGCACAGAGAGCCTTGGCCTTCAGCCTCTGCACCTCAGCCATGCTTTTTATCGTGGGGGAAAATGGATATGGCGAGGGCTGGAAACCCACAGGTGGCAGCAGGAACAAAGCCCACGTTCCTGGCCAAGGCTTTCATAAACCACTATCCACAAGAAGAAGCAGGAGGCAGCAACCTTGTCCTGCATTAACAGGCACAAGATGCACACAGTGGGCACGGTCTGGTCACCGTCCCCACAAGACTGGGGCAAGGTTGCTGCACTAATGCCCACTTGTAAAGCACAACCAAAGGGCTGATACCCTCAATCCCATCCCACCCAGTAACTCTGACCTCTCTGAAACGCATCTCTTGGGTCCTAAGAGCACAGAGATGCTACAGAACAGTGCAGACCCCTGTGTCAATTCGGGATGGTCTGGGCTTCAGTCCCCTGAGCACTGACACAGCCTCGCGTCCAGGTCCGGGTCCGAGTCCCTTCAGAGACAATTTACGCAGTGCCCCGATGTTTGGGAGCAACAGTGTTCGTCAACTTTCCCCAGGAGACGCTGCTCAGCGGCGAGGAGGGAACACGCGTTTCTGCTCCCTGCAGAGGAGGAGGGTGTCTG
>VXBQ01012697.1:29776-49965 GCA_013400175.1 Phainopepla nitens
CGCTCCGGTTCCGGCCGCGCCGCCCGCCGGGGCCGTGCCCGGCCGTGGGTCCGGCCGCGTTCCTCCCCGAGAAGCCCCCGACCATCGCCCCGGGCCCCGAGCCCGTTCTCCCCCGTCCCCACCCCAGCAGCCGGGAACACCGGCCCCAGCCGGCGCTCTGCTCTGGCCGTGCCCCTCTGTACTGATAAAAGTGAATGATTTTCTCTTAATTGCACCACTGATAACACCGCCTCCCCTGTTTCGGTCCTGCGTGTGACCCGTGTCCTCCTGTGCCGGCCCGGTGCTGCCCGGGAGCAAACCTGCGGCCAATGCAGGGTGCGCGGCGGGACTGGGATGCGCCAGGGCTGGACGCGCCCCAGGGGAAAACCGCGAGGAAAAGGCTCAAAACAACGACGGGCCGGCACCTGCTTCCTGCTCCATCCAAACCCACGCTTTGTCGGGCCTGGGTAAATCAGCAGGAAACAGGCGTTTCTCAGATTTGCTGAGCCAAAGGGCTCTGTGTTCTCTGCACAGCCCGGATTCTACCTTTCTCTTAATAAAACAATACTGAAATGGAGACGTCTCCGCAAGGGGCCCCCGGGGACTGTGCAGGATGCAGTTGTATCTGAGCAGAGCCCGCGCTGTCATCAGCGCAGCCGCTGGGCCCGCAGGTGAGATGTGGTTCAGGCACCTGGGCAACTTGGCTCCACCTGACGAGCCAGCGGGGCTCACCTCACCTGGGGGAAACTGGCGAAAAACTGTCTTCTTGCATCATCGAGAGTGTGTCAGTTGCAGTTGTCAGGCTTGGGTTTGTCCCCACCGGGCACTGAAGCTCCTGCGACACTGATGGCATTGGCATTTCCAGCGGAGCTGTGGCACTGCAGGAGGGAGGGGATAGCAGGGTCAGACGGTGCCATTGCCATACCCTGGTTGCCAATTCTCCCGTGAAAATGTCCTTTCCCAGCTGGGTGGACATCTCCCACACTTGGATTTCACCTCAGCAGTCACAGACTGTCCCTTGCCTTTTGTTTTGGAAGAGGTGTGGGGACCTCAGTGTGGACTGTTCCGAGATTATCTCGGTTCCCTGGTTCTCACACGTACTCCAAATGAGGAATTCGGGAGGCAAGAGGGAGGAGGTAGCAGTGTAGATAAGGTAAAACTGAGGAAGTCAGTGTTAGCCAATTTCCCTGATGTGCAAAGGCAAAACAAGTGATGCTTAAATGCAACAAGTAAGAAATTCCACTCTCTATTAATAGAGAGAGATAGGGAGGTAGTGCTGGGCACTGTGATTTTCCCTGTGGCCCCATGCACTGCAGAGGAAACTTCATTGCTCAGGTAAGGGTCCCCAGGATTTTCCTGCCTTAAAAAACCTATTTACTACAAAAGTTCTGAAGATCCCTGTCACAAAGATAAAGTCAGACCCATATTTTTAGCTACAGGTTTGTCCAGGCTGTGTTTAATGTTTAGCAGCCTGATTATTGCTGTGATAATTACCTAGGGTGTAGAACAATTTGTTTGCAGCATTAAGTGCAGTCACAGCACTGTTACATCCAAGATAATTTACTGTGGAGGAGATTGTACACCATCCGATGGAGCAAGCTGTACATATGCCCTCTCCTTCCATGTCCTGAGTGTTTTCCATACAGCCTTGACTTAGCAGAAGGAAGAAATAAGTGCTTCAAAAACATAAAAAAATCCCCAAACCTGAGTAGACTGTCATTTGTCATTGTCTCCTCCAGGGCTGTTCCCACACACATGTCCAACCTCTCCAGCACTGCCACAGTCCTCCATGGATTGAACTTTAACAGAAACAAGAGGCAGAAGAGTTTTCTGCAAGACTTTTTCAGACATGAGGCTTTTACAGCAAGGCAGTCATCGCATGCACAATCCCTGCTGCAAACCTGCCTTGGGGATGGGGACTCTTCCAAGGTGGCAGCACATGGCCACAACAGCACTGGGGCCCACTGTCCCTCTCCTGCCCAGTGAGCCTCCAGCACAGGTCTCCTTCAAAAGTAAAAGGAAAAAGGAAAAGACAGTCATACAAGACAAAACAGCCACTCTCAGTTCTTGCCTGACCTTGGATGGTGCTCAGCCTGTGATGCACAGTTGTTGTCCCACTCAGTGTCAGCCAGATCTCCTTCATTAACAGCAGTGGGCTCCAAATACCTTCATGTACTTATTATTAACTGGCTTTAGTGGTAAGGAAACAGTGGCAGAATATTGCAAACACCTGAAGGGTGTCTAATGAAAGAGAGGACTTGAAAGGAAAGTGCTCCCATCCCTTCTCTGGGGGATTTAAAAGCATTGGGCTCCTTCACTGGGGTGAGGATGGGCTTGGTACCTGCAATGGGCAATTTTTGGCTTCTCCAAGAGCCATGAAGTTTTCACCTATGGGACAAAGCTACCTGCATCTCTAAATTAAATTAAATTAGCCAAGGGCACCACACTGAGCAGCTGTTCACGGCATTTGGTCTGTGTTTCGGTCTTGGAGCTGCACAAGGTGTGTCCCCCTGGCCCTTTGCAGTGATCCAGGGATGCAAGCAAGCCCAAGCATCCTGGAGGACCACTGCCCCTGGGTGCAGGGCCCCATGGGAGGGGGGCTGCTGTGAGCCTGGTCGTGCCCATGCTGGCAGTTCTGCCTGCCTGAGGTGTTTATTTCATGTCTCGCAGCATTAAATCATAGCAGACATGCAATTCGGGGAGCGTGAGGCTCCGTAATGGGCGGCCTCGGGTGCGTGATGGGGCTGGGGCCATCAGGCAGCTGTGCTGCCAGGGCTCCTTGCTGATGCTTTATTGTTTTTGACGCTCCAAACATGCTCTGAAAGGCGAGCACTGGCAGCCTGGAGGAGAGCTGCTTCCCTCTCCTGCCCGCTCTGCACCGGCAAGCACCACAATTGAGGCCTCCCTCCCTGTTCCCACTGTGGTCTCCAGCCTGGCTACAACACCCTATCCTGTGCACAGCCCAGCCATGCTCCTGCCACAGCTCAACAGCCCCCAGCACATTCCACGGCATGGGGTGGGAGCTGCCGAAGGATTATAGCGCATAATGCTGCTCACCCAGGACGTGGGATGAGGTCAGGTTGGGGTGAGGAGGGAATGCAGAGCATCACTTGTATCCTCACATATTGGGCATCTTATGCTTGTGCCCCTGTGCTTGCCCCAGCCTGTGAGATTGCTGCACCTCTGGGCTAAATACCTACTAGCCCAGCCAGGGAACCTGCTCACAGTGAGGCTGCTTCAGGAGAGAGGCCTGAGCACCCATCCATCCCGGTGCAGAGATGCTGCCATGCCTGGCTGCAGCGTAGCCTGGACAGGACGCAGGGCTGAGCTGTGGGAAGCCCCAGGCGCTGAGCACTTCGATTCCCAGAAATGCAATTACCGTGCAGCAGATTACAGGGCTAATAAAATCCCATTACGCTATTTCAGAAAGTAAATCTGATCTGGGTGCTGCCGATTGATATCAGCCATCCCACAGAATGTCCCGCAAGAGCCCCCTGCGTGCGCGCGTAACACGAGGCTACAGTAGATCATGCTAATTAGATATCCAATAACAGGAGGGCTGATAGGAACTACATTAAAATCTCTTTAAGATGAAGATGTAAAACCCGAGGGAGAAAATTCAGAGTTAATGATGCTGCAGCAGAGGCTCCACTGGAGCAGTCCACACCCCCTTGGCCTCATCCTGCTGGCTGCATACACAGGAGGCTGGGGGAGAAAGGGCAGTGCAGGGCACAGTCCCCAGCACCATGGTGGCGCTGCCCGTGATTTTCATTACCCAGATTCAATAAGGGGAGAGCGCTATGAGCTGCTGGCACACCCTGGGAGGTGACTTGCCAGCCACTAACAGAGCCGAGAAATCAAATTAGCCCCAGCTCTGCTCTCGCTCTCTCTCTGACACTGCTGTTGGCAGCCAAGGGGGAGTTCATCAGGGCCCCGCACTAATTCTTATCTTGTTTAAGTGACTCCATGCCGGCATCTGATGCAATTTGCTCTACGCCACTGCCCCAGGCTTGGTCCCTGCCTGCTCTGCACAGAGGATTTCTAGCAGCTGGCAGCTTTGTAGGGGCATAGGCACCTGCAACACATACAAGCACAGTGTAGATATACAGGAATACAGAAGATTATAGAGGCTTAAGGTCAAGGGGAAGCTCCACTGCCAGGCAGAGGGACTGTCCAGCCCACGACACTGTGACATGGAGGGATGAATGCGCAGCCTGAGCAGGGCACCCATTCATGGGTGGACACCGAGGGCCTTTTGACTCTCAATAATACCTGACCAGGCTTTGCTTCTAGTCTTGTTTGCACCAAGGCTTTAAATATTTTGGGAAACTGAAACCGGTAGGAAGCACTTTGTTTGCTGAAATTTACAGCAAATGCAAGTTTCTGTGGTGAGAACGGACCCCAGTGTACATGCAGGTCGGAGGGGTTGGGGGAAAGCTGCTGCCCCAGGCTGGGGTGCCAATGGCTGGCTGCACATGCTGCCCCCACCTGCGACTGTCAGAGCCACTGCCGGCGGGACAGACTCACCTGCCGCAGGGAGTGAAGGGGAGCTCGGCACAGCCAGAGCTCCCCTCTCCCCTGCTGATGAAAACCCACCCGGTGTCAGTACCACATCCCTGGACAGGCTCTCCTCCCCTGCCTCTCAGAGGGTTTTCCCTGTCTTTCCAACTGCTGAGGATCTCCTAGCACAGTCCTGGCACCTGCAGCGGCCTGTCCCCCCATCGTGCCCCCGGTATGATGCTCGTACCCCAAAACCCGCTTCGCCACAAGCAGGCACCTGGGCAGAGGACGGGGAAGCTCTTTTGAAGCTGGGCGGGGGTGCGGGGATAGCTGGGTGGGCCCCACTCGCATCCTCCCATCCTGAAACTTGATGCAGCGGGAGAGTCTGATCGCGAGATTAATTGGGCGTTCTCAAAAACCCGACGGCAGGGGGAAAGCCGTACGAGTGCCGCCTGCCTCCCTGCTCCGCTCAGTCCTTCGCCGAGCCGGCGGCGGCTGGAGCCAGCGGATCCATGGTGCCCGCGGCTCTCGGGGCGCTCCTGGCCCTGCTGCCGCTGGCCTCGACGCTACAGAGCCCAGGTAAGGCGAGGGACCCGGGGCAGGGCTGGGGAGCTGAGGCAGAACGGGGCGCTCCTAGCACGGAGCAGCACCTTCCCAGAACCTGAGCCGTGCTGAGGGGCAGGCAAAGGCTGCTCTTTAGGGAAACTTTCATGCTACTGGGAAGTGACATACCTGGAGGCTGGAGCATGGGAGCGCCCCGGTGCAGAGCCTGAAGGCACATCCTGCCTGGGTAACGCTGGCAGCAAGGCAACGTAGCCTGGGAGCTCAGCTCTGCTCTGTGGATTGATCACTGCGGGGTCTTGAGGTACTCAAGCTGCGCCGAGAGCCAGCCCGAGGACAGAGAGAGACTTGGGCGTCTCCTGCCTGCACTCCACTGCCTGAGAGATGCTGCCTGAGCCCCCTGCTGATGAAGGGCTTTCTCCAATATAATTTAGCCCCTCATGACCTAGAGCTGGGTTTTGAGCACGATGCTGTGCCTTTAGTTTGCAGTTGCAGCTCTGCGCAGTGCAAAACTGATGGCCAACATATTTCCTTGTTATTCCATTATTATTTTCTCATCTAAGATTCCTGGGAAATAGCACAAAAATCCTTGAGCTGTTCTGCACCAGCCCAGCTGAAAGTGTTCAGCAGTCTAGTGACTCAAATCTCTGGATAGGTCATGTCGCTCCTGTCACCCAACTCCCAAACCTTCTCCTACCATTAGCACATCAAAGGTGGCAGAAAAGGAGTGGGAAGAGTGGTACTCTCACCCTGGCAATGCTGGCCAGGAGGCAGGAAGGGCTGTGCAGACAATCCCCATGTATTAGGGCTGTGCCAGGGTTGTGCTGAGTTGTACCAGGTGAGTTACAGGCACAACCCTGGCACAGATTTGGTCTGGGCAGACCAGCACGGTGTCCGAAGCAGAGGCAAAGAGCATCTGAGGTGAACCCAGCCCAGTCCCCCATCTGCAAAGGCATTTCCCTGCTGCCAGAGCATCCTGATGCAGATATGGGTGGCGTGGATGTGAGGAAAAGGTGCAAGGAGGAGGACAAGCGTGAGCCAGCTGCCACCAGCTGCAGCAGGAAAGGCCACTTGGCCCAAGCTGTGGTGATGGCAGTGCCTGTATTTCCTCCGCCCACCCTAATTGCTGCCTCTTCTCCCATCTTACTGCCTCTGTTGGTTTGTGCCTGCCTGGGCAAGCATCATGCACCCGTCTGGCTCCCCAGTACTACCACTCATGAGCAATTTCGGAGGGGCTGAGGCTGCTGCTTTTTCTTTTTTAGCTTAAAATACAGATTAAAATTCCCTTCCAGCAGCTTTTCCCAATTTCCCATAGATCTATTCCAATTAGTCTCTTCCATTATGCTGGAATTGGACTCTGAGGCTGAGTGTGCTACAGAGCACAGCCACAAGTGTAGCACTACTGCCCTGGCCCAGCCGTGGCATTCCAGGTGCCTGGCAGTGAGGACACGGTGCTGAAAGCAATTTGCCCTTGGTTGATGCTGCTGGCACCAGTGAAAGGACTGTTTTCACAGGAAGCAAACACCAAGATACCTAATAAATTAATTTACCATCCTGCTTCATCTCTAACCTTCACCATCTCTCCACCTGCTGAACCAAGAAATATCCCTGGAAGGAGTGAATAACATGAAACTTACCCAGGGGCAGTGTGTCCCTCATGGTTCCCTGCTGCTGCTGTCCTGGCATTGGTCCAGAAAGGTGAAGGCTGGCAGCTGTGCCCTCTGAGGGTGGGGAAGGTCACAGTGCTGATGACCTGCACAGCACAGGGTATCAGTAACCCACTAGGTCATGGTTCTGGTGTCCAGGCTTGTTTCCCATCAGGATGCTCCTATTTAAGTTGGATGGGAAACCCCAACTGGTAAGTGAGGGCAGGCAGCTGGCAGCACCCCGCAGTCCATGGCACACCCCGGGGTGATGGCAGCCAGTGCCCCAGAGCGAGCAGCCTCCTTCGCTCCCTCCCTTCCTCCTTCTGCTGAGCAGGTGCTGAGCGCGGGGGCCGGATGCCGGAGCCCCCCGAGCCCGCCCTGCGCCGCCTGTCCCAGCACCTCCTGGCCCACTACCAGAAGGACACCCGGCCTGTGCGGGACTGGCGAACGACCACTAACGTGGCCATCGACCTCATGGTCTATGCCATCCTCAGTGTGGTGAGTCCTCTGCTCCCATTCCGCATGTGTCTGCAGGGAGGGGAATGGCACATGGCATGCAACATCCTCCCAGCATGCTCTGCCCATCTGGAGTGTCCATGTCCCCATTCTGACACTCTTCTCATCTTCCTACAGGATGAGAAAAACCAGGTGCTGACCACCTACGTCTGGTACAGGCAGGTGAGTAGCCATGAAACCTCGCCCCTTCTTTGCTGGCCCCTCTCGGGGTCAAGCATCCCCAAACCCCCATGTTTGCCTGTGAAGAAATGTGCAGTCCTGCAGGAGAGCAGTGAGGGGAAACACATCCTGGGGGCTGGCGAGACCTCTCTAGCATATGAACCTTAAGGCTGAGCTTTCATGCTCCCTGTTTTGGACTGTTGGGTGTTGTATGAGCTGAAGGATAAGTCTTCCCTCCCTCCCGAGTGGGGGAAGCTTACTTGGTGCTAGCCAGGGGTCTGTGTGCTGGCAGAGTGGAAGGACCTTACCCACCAAGTCTCCTCTCCACTGTCCCCAGCACTGGACAGATGAGTTCCTCAAGTGGGATCCGGCTCACTTTGACAACCTGACGCAGATCTCCCTCCCCGTAGAGAGCATCTGGGTGCCTGACATCCTCATCAATGAGTTGTGAGTGCCGCCAAAGTCTCGTGGGAGGTAGATGGGACTGGAACTCCCTCACCCACCATGGGCACGTACCGTCCCATGCTTTGTATTCCTGGCACAGAGCTGGCAGCCTCCCCACATCGGGAGCTGCAGATGGGGATTGGCTCGGCAGTTGGGCCAGTTCCAATGCTGGCTAACCACAACTGTTGGTAATTACCCTCACTGTGCTGGGGGTGAGATCCAGATATCAGGAGAAAGGCTTTGTGAAGACAGTACAATGCAAGGGCAGCTGCAGAGATGCTGGCCCTTCCCATGGAGCTATCTGGTGTCCTTCCCACTCCGTGGGGATTTAAGGTGTTCCCAGTGCCTCCTGAGGGCTCTGGGACAATGACAGAGACACTGCTCAGGCTGGGAGAAGACAGCAGTCTGCGCAGTGCAGAGGTGATGCAAGGCAGAAATGCCTGCAAGGGTATTACCAAAAAAAGCAGAACAGGGGGAAAATCCCTGGCTCTTGGGCAGTTCCCCCCTGAAATGCCAACTGGCAGAAGGAACCCCTGCCCAGAGTGCTCTCCTGCCCACATCTCTGTCCTTCATGTCCCCCAGTGTGGATGTTGGAAAGTCCCCACATGTCCCCTACGTTTACGTCAGCCATCACGGAGAGGTGCAGAACCTCAAACCCATCCAGGTCATGACTGCCTGCAGCCTGGACATCTACAACTTCCCCTTCGACGTCCAAAACTGCTCTCTCACCTTCACCAGCTGGCTGCACCACAGTGAGTGCCGGGATGGCCACGGCTAGGGGACTCGGGGAAGCGGGCAGGAGCTCTGCTGAGCCGGAGCTCCGTGCAGAAGGGAGCTTGTCCCTCTAGATGGCTCCAGCGGATCGGGGACGCGTGCAGGGAGGGCAGGCACGCAGCCCGGAGTGGAGGTGCCGGCAGTTGCCGGCGCTTTGGACAGCGTACCCCTAGTTCTCACCCCTCCTCTGCCCCCCCAGTTCGTGACATCAACCTCTCGCTGTGGCGTCAGCCAGAGCTGGTCAAGTTCGACCGAAGCGTCTTCATGAACCAGGGCGAGTGGGAGCTGCTCTACGTCCTCAGCCACTTCCAGGAGTTCAGTGTCAAGAGCAGTGACAGCTACGCTGAGATGAAGTTCTATGTAAGAGCCTTTGGCCACCGTGTTTCTTGGGGATGTGGCACGAGGGACGGGACTTACCCCATCCCTGCTGCTGCTCTGTGCTGCAGCTCCCGCCTGCAGGTGGGAGGACCCTGCTAGTGAGCCCTTCCTCTGGCTCACCTTAGTGCCTCCCACCATCCTCACCTGCCTTGGCAAAGAGCCACACCAGCTGAAGGCCTCATTTCAGCCCTTCACAGCCTTTCTTGTCTCTGTCCTGCAGGTAGTCATCCGGAGACGCCCCCTCTTCTACACTGTCAGCCTTCTGCTCCCCAGCATCTTCCTGATGGTTATGGACATTGTGGGCTTCTACCTACCTCCCCACAGTGGTGAGAGGGTCTCTTTCAAGATCACTCTCCTGCTGGGCTACTCGGTTTTCCTTATCATTGTATCTGACACATTGCCAGCTACTGCCGTCGGCACCCCGTTGATAGGTACGCTGGTTCTATACATCCATCCATCCATCTGCCATGGCACTCGTGGGCAGAGACCCCGAGAGGGTCATGGGCAGGGCCCTGAGAGCTGAGCAGTGAGGATCTGCTTGGGTCCGTGCTCTGTGCACGAGCCTTTGCAGGTCATTCACCTCACTGATGCCTCTGCAGGCATCTACTTTGTGGTGTGCATGGCACTGCTCGTCATCAGCCTGACAGAGACCATCCTGATTGTGCGCCTGGTGCACAAGCAAGACCTGCAACCCCATGTCCCTGAGTGGCTGAAACACCTGCTGCTGGAAAGAGCCACCATCCTGCTCTGTATCCGGGACAGGAAGAAATTCAGCCAAAGCAGGACACAAAACTTGGACACCTTCAGGCAGGTGGAGAACAATGACAGCACAGGTAAGGGTTGCACAGAGAGGGCCTGTGGGAACTGAAGGACTCTAGGTGCTCTGTAGCCATCTACACCTACATAGCCATTCTTTGTATGCTGAACTGGCTGCCTAGTTCACCCTCACAAATCTCAGCTCCCCGTCTAAATAGATTTTTCACATTTGCTTCTCTTGTTCCCTCAGCCAAGCTGACCCCCTATGTCAGTGAGGACCCCCGGGAGTGTGGGGCAGTGGGGAGCACGAGGCCTGCACTGGCCTTTGCTGGCCGGACGGAGGGCTCAGCAGCACTGCAGGAGGTCCTGCGCGAGACCACGGCTATCCGCCAGCTCCTGGAGAAACGGGAGGAGTTCCGCGACGTCGCCCGTGAGTGGCTGCAAGTGGGCTACGTGTTGGATGTCCTGCTGTTCCGGGTGTACCTGGCAGCTGTCCTGGCTTACAGCATCACACTGGGCACCCTCTGGTCGGTGTGGAGGGATGCCTGAGCAGAGCCCACTGTTCAGGGTGGGACACGGGGGACCTCACTCTGGAGGATTCTCCCTGGCTCTGGGATTCGCCAGTGTCTGTCGACTCAGGCGGGCGCATCCCTCACGTCCCTCAGCTCCGTAACGGGAAAGCGGAGCTGAGCAGGAGCCCCCAGGACCCCATGACCCTGCCCAAACCTCTCTCCATGCTTCCCCTGCCAACCCCGGGAGCGCCCCCGGCCCGGCTCGGCCACGGCTGCGGCTTCAGCACCGCGGACAGCGGCCCCGCCGCCCGGCCCAGCCGCCTCCTGACCCGGGGTTCCCCGGCATCGGGGGATCCCCACCGCCCCAGGGGTCCCGCTCTCCTCGGCTCCCCTACTCCTCGCCCCGGCTGCTGCCTTTATTCCCTACCCTGGGCCCTCGGGCACGCTTGCCCAGCAGATCCCCACCGTGCTTGTGCTCAGCAGTTTTAGCAAAGTGGCAGAGACCCAGTGTCCGGCCATGGCCAAACCGGGATGGCAACGGGACTGATTCCGTGGGCACGCGGTACTGGGGGAGATGCGCGGGGGCAGGACTGCCATCACAGCTGCAGCAGGTCCCCAGCTCCTGCTGTCCATCTGCCCCTGCCAGGACAGAGGCACAAGGGGAAGAGGAGAGGAAAGTGCTGCATGTGGCATAACGGCCCATTCCATGCTCTAGGAGCATCTCCGCATATGGGCCTGTAGGTGATGGGGGACAGGTGGGTCGACGCCACCTGGCTCTCATACATCCACCCTCAAAGCCATCAGCCCCAGAGCAAGACTCCCACTCACCATCCCAGAGCCATCACCTGCAGGAAAACTTACCTCTGAGTGACGGGGGTTGAGGAGGGTGGAGTGGGCTCCTGCCAGCGCCCGCCCGCACTAATGCGCTGATGGTCTGTAAGTGGCTGCCTATTGATGAGGTGTCCAGTTAAAGAGTTCGTGAGACACTAAATCAGCCCATTGATCCTGCCGAGATCGATGGTGCTACAGACCTGATCAGTGCAGCGGGCAATTAACACCCTCTGGAATGAGCTGCCTTCGTGTAACATCAAACGCTCCAACAGACAAATCCAATGAGGCCATTGACCCGGGTGCGCAACGCCACCCAGCCCATGTGCTTGACGAGGGTACTGGGCAGCAAGACTCCTGAGCCACCCTTGCTATCCCTCTCTTGCCCACTGTGACCCCAAAGCCCTCAGGGCTGCACTGCAAGATGCTCACCTGTGCTGCCATAACCCATGGAATGTTTTGGTCCTTGTCCTTGTCCTCCTTGTGCCAGGAAGCAATCGTGCAGCCAACTTAACCCCCTCAAGCAGCTCAGCAGTCCTTTTCCCTGGAAGGACAGGCTGCCCATGCTGGAGGAAAGACTGTTTCTCCCTTTGCCCTCTTGCTACTTTGGGAAATGCTGCATGCGGGAAAAAGTTCCAGGAATCTCTCTGAGAGAAGCCTGGATTTTCCTCTTTAAAAAAAAAAATCAATAAATCTGAATCTAATCTCCTAATAAAGGTTTAATGAGGACATAATGTTGATGGAACAGAACATTGTTGCAGCATAATCGCTCCCAGCTGCTGTGCGAGCATGCACACAAAGGGCTGGTCCTACCGCGATTTCCCCGTTATTGTAACAACGCCTTTCTGCCAGGCTCAGCGCCGGCAAGGGGCTTTGCCCCGCTTCTGCTGCTGCAGCCTGCAGGTTGCTCACAGCAGGACCACCTCTGCTTGCCCAAACCTGGACCACCACTTGCCCAAAGCCTTCCTGGGAGGCTGTGCTGGGGGAACTGGGGGAGGCAGGACCACCATCAGGACCTTGGAATGGGCACGCAGCCCCTCAAACCTGCTGGGAAATGCTGGGGCAGGGGATGAGCCTGGCCTTGACACTGGCACATGCCATCCACCCCTGGGAAAAACTAAAGGATGCTCTGCACTTGGTGACTCCAGCTGTGCTTTAACGAATCTCCAACAGCATCACGAGGCTGAGGCCGGCAGCGGGCAGCACGCACCGGGCATGGGCACGGCTGGGTGGTGCTGGCAGCACCCACTCGGCCCAGCTGCAGCCCGCGGTGCTGTGCGGCTTGCCACAGCACAAAAGGAGAGCAGGCGCTGCCGTTAATGTAGTCAGTAAATAAATAAAGGAGGGCTTAAGCTTAGTGTACAGCAATCAGTCGGGAACTACAGGATAATTAACGCAGCGGGGGGCCGGACAGCTCTGCAGGCAGGTTTAAATGAACGAGTTCACTTTCATTGAGGCAAACTTGCTCTGCTCCCTGGTGAGCCACATGGGCAGGCAGCAGCACGGGCAGAACGCTGTGGATGCTCCCTGTCCATGAAGACATTGACATTCCAGGGAGACCCCCTGCCCATGGGGGTTGGTTTAGGGATAGGACCTCCTCAATTTCCCCTCAGAGCAGGAACTCCCAAACTCACCACTGCAGGTACCCCCATAGCTCACTCTAAGCTGGTGGGATCCATCCTTCCTCCATCTCCTCCTCTTCTCCTCCTCCTCCTCTTGACAGGCACAGGAATGGGAGACAGCAGGCTGAGACAACAGAATTAACTTTATTGGTTGTTTTTTTGTTTTCTAACTGCAGATTCAAGGTATACAACTGAACATTGCTATTTTCCTTATGAGACTTATAAATAAAAATACAAAAAATGTTCACTACAAAAAAATCTACCGTTAGTAGGATGTAAAAAATATTCTCTTTGCTATAGAAGGCACGAACTTCACTTAGTGACACATGGAGAGAAAAAAACCTGCAGCAGTATATTTTTTTTTTTGTCTTTTTTTTCCTCTGTCAGAAACACTGAAGTCTTACAAAGAAATGCATCTGAATCTACACAGGACGAAGGCAGATGCGGAGAGCTGCAACTAGGAGACACCACAACTGGGTTTTTTTTTTTTTTTTTTCTTTTTTTTTATTTTTCAGGAAACTTTCAGCTAATGGCATCTGTGGCTAGAGGACAGAAAGAGGACTCACAAGCAGAACCGCAGGGGAGCGAACGGTGAGACAGGAAAAGTCGTACAAAAAATAGGAGCCAATAGATACTCTGAGAAAACCAAAGGGGAACTTGGGCACCTTCTGCGCCCGGGCTCAGAGAGGTGCTGAGGTAGACGGAACGAGGACAGCGACGAACCCGAACCACGAGTGGCAACACAGAGCAACGGGACGGGCAGGCGGGCGCTCACGACACTGACAACAAGCCAGGGGAGAGGGAGCCCGGGACCATGGGGCCCCGTGCAGCGCTTGGTCCTCACTGCTATGATACACATATATATACTCATATATATATATATATATATATATGGAGGGGTGGCGGGGGCTGCGCCACAGCCAACAGTGCGGGTACGTGCTCCCGGGATACAGCAGCATCATTCCAACGCTGACCCCAACACTGTTGCAGTGGGGCAGTGTCTCTGAGGGAGAGGGATGGTGGGATGGAAGGGGAGGTTAAAGCAAAAAAAAAAAAGAAAAGCCACATGAGCTTGGCCACGTGCTCCATGGCACCGTGGCACCCATGTCTGGCAGCGCCAGGACACCATGGAGACCTGCCATGCACATGCCAGAAATTGCAGCAACTTTCCATGTGAAAGAACTGTTTTCTTTTTTTAATACTTTTTCTGTTTTTTCCTTAGGCACAACAATTAAATGAGCCGTTCCCCACAGTCACATCCTGGATTGTACAGCAGTGGTGTCCACCCTGCACAGAGCAGCAACGGTCCCATGCGCAGAGGCACACGCACGTGCAAAGCCGGACTGGGGCGCAAGGGAGGATGCTGCTCCCACAGCCGTATCCCTGCTTGGCACCAGGAGAGGTGGGAAGGGCATCCCAAACCCAGAGGGGCCATCTGTGTCCCTCCAAACTGTATCCAGACACTGTCCCACCCCCCTCCACCCCCAGCTTCTTTTCCCCCCTTTTCACCCAAACGCAGCAAAACGACAAAAAAAGAGCCTCGGGATGGAACCACCAAGCCCGTGGCTGCGCAGGAGGAACACAACAAAAACGAACACAAGAGGTAGCTTCAGAACCAACACCCCCAGCCCCATGGGGCTGGGCAAAAAATACCAGTTTTGGTAAGGATAATGCACAACAGGAGGCTGGCAGGGACACCACTGCCCCACCATCTCTCCACCACCAATGCTGGGCACGTGGCTGGTGCGCCCCAGCCGTGCCACCCCCTGTCCCTCCCAAATCAATAAAAGCTCATGAGGTCACAAAAAAACGAGGTAATTTCAAGTAAAATGTGCTAAATGCGGAAATATTCCGAAAGAAAGTTCAAAAAAAACCCAAAAAAAGCAAAAAAAAGCGGCGAGCAAAGCCGCCTGCCACTGGGCACCCCTTACTTGTGGGCTCCTGCGGCTGAGGGCTGGGCAAAAAAACCCACACTTGGCACCTTCCAGGTGCCCCAAATCAGCAGAAGAAAAGAGGATCCCTGCATTCAGAGTGATGCCACACACTAACAGCTCCAGCACTGGTACTGACTGCACATCACCAAACCAACTGCATCTCCCCATGGGGGGGTTTCACCCTTGCCCCGGGAAGGCAGGGAAGGAGGAGAAATGCATAGAGAGGTCTTTGGTCATGGGGAGAGCAGCAGCCTCCTGTGCCCCCTGAGCCCACCTGGACACCAGGCGACACCTCAAGGCAGCCGGGCTTGCAGCTGGCTCCCTGCCCCAAACACCTTCCTCTGGCCAGGATCCCCCCAGGATGCTCTTGCCAAAGCAGTTGTGGCTCACAGGGCACTGTGCCACAGCCTGGGAACATGAGAACCTGCCAGAATGGGGCCCAAGCCCCACATGGGAGCTCAGGTCCTCTGCAAGGCATCCACGGCAGGGTCTACACAGTGACAGAGGACATCAGGAATTAAAGCCTTCCCAGAGCACTAGCTGTACACACACTTTCAGGGAAGTGTCTCTTTCTTACATGGTCTTCCCAGCAGCACCGGTGGCCAATGCCAAGGGTGATGGAGGGCCTGGCTGGGGATAGCAAAGGGTTAAATCTGCCCTGCAGCAAGGGTGAAAGGGCAGCAGGCGCAGAAGCAGCTGGGACAGCAGTGCGGATGGGGCTGGGGAAGGGGCTGGTGCGTCCCTTGCTCCGGCGTGAGCTGCAGGATCCTTCCGGCGAGAAGAAACGAATGAGAACTGAAAACAAACAAGGCCATGGATGCTGCGGGTTTGGAGGGATTTTTTTGCCCAGTCATCTGCCACTTAGCCCTGCTGCCCCTCTGCCTCCTCCCTTAGACGTAGCAGAGGTAGAGATAGGTCTTCTCTATCCGCCAGTCGGTGGGGATCTCCTCTGGTTTGTGGCCCTTCATGTGCTTCTGCATGGCGGAGAGGCTGGGGCAGTACTCCAGGCAGATGGTGCACTGGTAAGGGGAAGCGCCATTGTGGGTCCGAAGGTGTTTGATCATGGCTGAGTAGTCCCGGGAGCGCTGGTGGCACAGCTTGCACTCAAAGGGCTTCTCGCCTGTGGGACATGGGGATACAGGGGTGTCAGTGGGGGCTCGGGGCCTCCAGGGGCTATCAACCGCTCGGCATCGACGCTGCCGCAGTGGGCACAGCCAATAACCAAGTAAATGAACAGCAGAAGTGATCTGACTATTGATCCCCTATTTACAATAGTTACATGCCGGTGCATCCAGGGGTTCGTTATCCCCGGCTCCTGCCCAGCTCCAAATGCCAACCTTTCTGCCGGGGGACCAGTCTGTCATTGCTAGCCTCACCACAGACACCCCAGCATGTACCTGTGTGGACTCGGTAGTGGGTCTCCAGCTGGTGCTTGAGGCTGAACTTCTTGCCACAGCCGTTGCACTCGTAGGGCTTCTCACCGGTGTGGATGCGCTTGTGGCCCTTCAGCGTGCTCTCGTCCCGGAAGCAGCTGCCACAGAACTCGCACTCGTAGGGGTGGTCGCCTGCAAGCACACGCAAGGGTCAGGGCCGCCGAGACTGCTGTGCCACACCAAAACCAGCTCTCCAGCCTTTTTACCTCAGGTAGCCATCCTTGGGACAGAGCATCCCAGTCTCCCCAGTTCAGTGTGCTGGTCCCTTCATGCCCGTACGGAGGGGATGCTCGGGTCCGCGGCATGGTAGAGAGACTGGAGTGCGTTGCAACCCTCCCGCCACCAATTTCCAGGATTGTCACCCAGCAGCACCAGCACAGACCCAGCCCTGGGCATCTCCCACACTCCAGACCAGGCGGTTGATAAATGAACTCTGTTTCGGCACCAAAGGCAGAATGATTTGAAGGAAAGGTGAGGGCTCCAGCTACTTATTTATTACAGCCGCGAAGGCAAGGACAATAAAGATAGATTGATCGTCCGAGACTTTGTTCATGAATATTTAAATATTACTGATTTGTCTTGTCACTGTAATTACAATTTCTCTGTGCTGCATATCCTACAAGCACAGTTTATGGTAAAGAATGGCGAACTGTATTTCACTTGTCCTGCTGCAGATGTGCGGAGCTGCCAAGCGTGTAATGTTCCCTGCATTTCATACATTTTCTTCAGCTGTGAAGGCTTAAGTCATCCACAATGACCTACGTTTTTTCATTATCCCCGTGTCAAACTGCACTCGTGCCTGGGCATAAATTGTCCTTCTCGTTATATACTCACATGCCTGTGCTTTTGCTTCCTCTTTAAAATGATATTTTACTCTCTCCCCATTTGCCGCAGCCCAGTGCTGCGGCCCCTCGTCCCCTCCCGCAGCTGCTGCCTCTGCACCTGGTGGGAGGAGGATGCTCGGGATGCAGTTTGGAGGCCCCCTCCTCCAAAGGCAATGCAGGCAATGCCTGTGGGCTGCTATTGACTTACCCCTCCCCGTGCCCAGTTCCAAACTGCCCCTTTGGCTTTTGATCCTACAGTCAAAGACAACAATTTTTCAGCCAGAGGCATTTCCACCCACCCACTTTTTAGGGAAGCCTGAGCCCACGGAGCACCCTGGCCCTGGGACGAGAGGAACATCCTGCAGCTGTGCAGGATGGCACCACATGGCACGATTAAATGCTCCTAAAGCGCCGATGATCCCCGTGTTTTTTCCCAGCCGGGAGCTCCTGAAGCAGCAGAGGTTGGGGTGGGACACGCGCAGCCCGACCCGCAGCCCAGGTCACCGGATTACTGGCTATAAATAGCTCCAGCACTCAGCATTAACATACTTATCATCGACACAGGATTCCTGTTTCCCACATCGGGACCCCAGCCCACGTGTGGGTCTGGCAGCTGCCAGCCACAGGCTTAACAGAGCGACCCTCCGTGACACCACCCGCACAAGCCCCAGCAGCCGCCTTTACGTCCCTTTTGGAGATTGTGTGCATGCCCCCTGCCTGACAAGAGAAAGAAGGGGCATCCCTGCTCAACATATGTTTTGTTCCCTGTCAGCAACAGCAGTGGTGTCAAGGAGGGTGCATGAGCCTCTCACTCGTGTGGGCAAAGGATGGGTGAGGAATGCTTCACCCAGGCAGCTGTGAAGACCTGTGGCACTGGCTGCAATCCTGCATGCTCCTGCTCATCCCCCAGAAATCAGTTCTTTCAGGGGTGTTTCATGACTGGCCCCGAACGATGGTGCTGATGGAGTGTCCAGGAGCACGGAGCTGCCCAGGGATGCTGTCGGAGGAGCTGAGGACACGGCGCGGGCGCTTTGAGGACACGGTGTAAGGCGGCCAAGCCGTGCTGTCCGCTCGGCAATCCTGCAGCCAAGCCCTGCCCCAGTGGGGCCACGGCAGCACCAGCTACACGTAGCGCAGGTCGCCCTAATCCCATTAGGGCCGAGCACCAGCTGATTATGTGCATCTACTGCCGTAAGCTGATGAGGAGGATATGATCGCACACCCCCTAAGAAGGTCACGTGCCACCTCAGACCAGATCAACTTATTACACACAGCTTTTTTTTTTTCTGTTTTGTTTTTCAAATCCAAGCCACTTCAGTCACCTCCGTGCTTTTAATACAAATCACCTTTCTTCTCCTATTTCTTTTTTACACACAGGGAAGGAGCCCGTCCCCGCTGCCCAGTGCTGAGTCCCCGCCGTACCTGTGTGGGAGCGCAGGTGCCTTTTGAGCGCAGTGTGGCTGGGGAAGGTGCGGTTGCACTCGCTGCAGATGTAGCTGCGCACTCCGGCGTGCACCTCCATGTGCTGCTGCAGGGCGCTCTGCGTTTGAAACCGCTTGCCGCACAGCAGGCAGAAAACGGCCATGTCTGTACCTGTGGGAGAGGGAGAGACCCTGCTTAGGCACTGCCTGGCACCCCAGCCCGCTGTCCCATCTACCCACTGTGTGGAGGTCCCCAGTCCCATATGGCAGCAGGGATGCTCTGGCAGCAAAAGGGACCACAAGAGCTGCAGGATCCCAACAGCAGAACCCTGGCCACCCTGACTCTGCTGATGCTGGCCCTCTGAGGGGAACAGCTGAAGAGAAGTTGCTCTTATTGCACTGGAGGCAGCTGGGAGCCCTGGTGATGCCAAGGGATGCCCAAACACAAGGCAGCTTTTGGGTGATCACTGCATCCCCACACACCTGTGCGAGCTGCTGAGCTCAGACCTTGTGATGCCCAGAGGAAAGGGGACCACAAAGAAGTGCTCCACGAAGCTGCCCTGGGGAGCAGGAGGCATGATGTGAGAGGGGGTGACGAGCTGATCCCTTGTGCTGTGTGTGAGCCCCAGGGCAGATCCAAGCTGCATACTATTGCTCTTGGATACAAACCTGGCTGCAGCAACACAACAGGGACAAAACCCCAACCCAGGTGCTCGTACCCTGTCCATAAACGTCTCAGACCTCTATGCCATTAAACAGTTTGTTTTCGCTTATGCATAGCTGATTGTTCAGAACCGTGAGTCACTGCAAATTGTATTACGCAGGGAGATTAAGCAAATAAATGCTCGCTTTTTGGAGACATTAAAATGTGAGGACTATGGAAATAAAATTAGCTAGAAAATTGTATTAGCAATTCATTAGCAGCACAAGATGTTCAAGGTAACCAGCAAATCCATGCAGCCTTCAGGAACAGCAGGGGCAGAGGGCTGCTTGCCACGCAGCCAAAAACCAACCCCAGGGAGACCACCAGGACCACAGCACCACGGGGCAGGGACATGATGGGCAGCAGCACTATCAGTGTCATGGTTCTGTCTGGCATGCAGGCAGGTGACAGGGAAGAATGCTCCTGGGCAGACCCACACCTCCAGCTTGGGAACCATGGGCATCCCAGAGAGCATCTTGGTTCACTCTGTCACCTGCTCTGGCATTGTGCCATCACCCACCCAGGAGTGGTGGCACGCCATGGTCAGCTCTGCCCTGCTGAGCTGCCTCGGAGGATGCTCAGTCTAAGCCTTGCACTGGGGTACCCAAAAATGCTCCAAAATTTGAAAAAAAAAAACCCCAGTGAAATGGAAATAAAAGCAGCAAGACAGGTGGCCCCACACGGGAGCTGCCTTTCTCCCTCTGCAGGGATTTATTCCGGGGGGTTGCAGGCTCATGTGCCCCCCCACGCAGCTGTGGACAAAATGCTCCCGAGACAAAAAAAATTAAAAAAAAAAAAAAAAGGGAAAAAAAAAAAAACAGGCAGCCCCAAACGGGCAGCGCGAAGCAAATCCCAAGAGGTATGTGGCCCCGCGGCCCTGAGCGGCCCCGGCGGTGACAGCAGGACGGGTCAAAGGTCCCCGGGGCTGAGCCCCCAGCGCCGCGGCCAGCTGCGGAGCGGAGGCCCCGGCCGGCGGGACGCCGGCCCCGATAAATCTGCCGCCAGCAGCCCCCGCTGGGGCCGGGGACAATGGGCTCCCGTGGGGGCGGAGGGCAGGACAATGCCGCCGGGCCGGCGCGCGGGGCCGTAACAAATCCTCCCTGGCACCGTAGGGCCCTCATTTGTGAAACTAATTGGCCCCCGCTTGAAAAAAAAAAAATGGGCTGACTCCAGCAGCCACAGTGATGGGGACGAGCTGC
>VXBQ01012697.1:50065-93000 GCA_013400175.1 Phainopepla nitens
CGTTTTTTATTTTTTTTTTTTTTTTTTTTTTTTCCTTTTCTTCTTCAAGTAATGTATCCGTAAACAAACACCCCAGAGTGGGAGGTGACTGTGTACAGGCATGGCCTGTGAAGGCATATGGTTCCAGTCGTGCTCTGAGAGCAGTGCATCAGTGACACAAAGGCGGATACCGGCCGGGCGCAGGGGTGGAGGGTATGGGAGATGGCCCTGGATCCCAGCACTGAGCCCAGCAGCGAGACATGGAGCACAGAGCTCAGGCAGCACTCGTTCCTGGCCCTGAGGCTCCGCAGATGACACTCTCCAGCAGCCCAGGGACACAGCAGGCACCACGCTGGGCTCTGCTGGGCACCATCCCACTGCCCGCCTTCAAGCTGCTTGACGCTTTTCCAGGCTACATGTCAACTATGTCACGCCTTTGGAGATAGGATGGGAAGGGAGAAAAAATGGCAAAACTCTTGAGAGGGTGCCACACTGCGTGACACAGGACTCAGCCCTGTGTCCTGTTGTGAGTGCATCCCTGGGCTCCAGCCACAGAAGACCCGAGCCAGCCTTCAGCCATTGGAAGAAAAATCGCCCCGATAAAGAAATGCTGCCGCCCCAAATCAGTGAGAGACGGATTTATTCATTTCCCTGACATTTTAATGGTTTCTCCCCTTTTTGCAGGAAGATGATTACAAATTAAGCAGCATTTAAATGCTTTTTACTGTCAACAATTAAAAGGGGTGAAGGCGGGCGAGCAATTCATTCCCCGGGAAACGCGCTGGCTCTCGGCGGGCGCCGGCGGCCCTTCCCTCTACTGTACACTGCACAATGGCCCCGAGCGCACCATTAATTTTGCAGGACATTCAAAAGCAAATTAAAATATAAAAAGCCCCCGGGCACAAAGATAGATACCGAGGGAGGAGGCAGCGTAGGTCAAGCTCACAGAATTGAAGTCTTAGCAACTGGGGAGGTTTAAGCACAGTCCCGCATGCTGCATTCAGCTGCCACCTTTGCCCACCATCCCCGGTTTCTGTGTCCCTGCCAGACCCTGTACCAGCAGCTGAAAGCCACTAGTGGGGCAGCTGTTAGCCCTGCCAATGAACTCCAGGTTCCTAGGTGGAAGCTGGAGTGATTTGGGTGTTAGATGCTCTTTTGGTAAGCGTGTTGGCCACATCTTGCAGTCGTTTTAAATACGATGCAGTCCCAAAACTGATTTTTAGGGAAGGGATGCTTGATGGAGGGAGGGAAAACCCTATGGCTGCAAGCCCAGAGATGCACATCCCTGTTCCCCAGCAGCCTGATCCCAAAGCAGCGCAATCGCCAGACACGTGATGACGAGCGAGATGCGCCGTGTGACAGCGCGCCCCGTCCGAGCCACAGGGAGGGATGCTGCAGCACCGCCCCCCACCCGCCGCCTCTGCCAGAGCAGGAATTCAACTAAAAACTGGCGTGGCGGCGGGTGAGGGAGGAAGGGTGGGGTGGATCTCCCTCGGCACTGGGCTCTGGTGGAGTTTATGGATGCGGGAGGTGCACCGCAGGAGAAAGGCGACACGTCCCCTTTAAAAGGAAATATAATTTACAGTGTGCAGCCAGGCGGGCCATAGTTTCAATCTCGTTTACTACAGAGAAAACTCTGCTAGCTGTTCTCCATCCCACAAATCCGATTTAATCAGACAAGCCAGCCAGCGTGGCTTGAAGTAAAAACGGATAATTAGTAAACAGAGAGCTACTTCAGTGCTTCATTGGCATTCGAGCCGGGCTAGTGTGTCGCATTTAAAATGCAGTCTGATGAAGTTTACAAAATCAAACCATTTGTTACTCCTATTGAAGAGGCTTCAGGCCACTTGCAATTAAATTGGAATTAGTGCTTAGAATGAGATACAGCAAATTCATACTAAAAAGGGATCTGACTTTCAGACATTTGACTTCAAGTTTTTTCCTCCCATGCTAGAGCACGCGTGCATGTGCTGGCCTGGGCCCCCCAGAGCCCCTGGCAGCACTGCCAAGCCCAGACCTGCTGTGTGGCTGGGGAATGGGGTGACTCGGGGATGCTGTGGCAGCAGGGGAGGGGGGACAAAGGGAGCAGTGCCACTAAGCTGGTGAAGCAATGCCTGCTGAGCCTGAGCATGGTGGCAGCACAGGGCTGGCAGCCCCTAGGCACGTGGTGCCAGCACTGGGATGTGCAAACCAAACTGCTCCTCCCTGAGTTCTCCTCATAACACTGCCCTCTTTCCCTGCCTGGCCTCAGACCCATGTTATCAGACTTGAAAAATGAGCAGATCCATCCACTGTTGAAATAATCAGGAACACGGAATGAAAGGCTGTGGAGGGGCACACAGGGAAGGCTCCAGCATTATCAGGGGCATGAGCATGCTCTCGTCAAAGGATGCTGACAGAGCCTGTTGTTGCCTCATGCACACACCCTAAAACCTCCAAACCTTCAGCTCAAGTCCTGATAATTCAGGGTCTTCCTCAAGGCTCCCTCTTTCACTCTTCATGTTTAACATCATCTCTTACATGGTGCCTGTGCCAGAGATGACCTGACACTGCTGCTGTCCTTACAACAAAGGTGAATGGCTCCAAAACATCCTGACCATGCAAAGCAGGAGCCCAAAGGCTGTTGGCACAGCCTTTTTAGGGTCTAATCTCTAATCTTTTAGAGATTTTTGGGACATTTAGCATGGCAAAAGCTCTCAACCAGCCTCCACCTCCCAGCCAACACTGCTGGCTGCTGCTGCAGGGAAGCTGCAGGCCCTAGTGTGCAGGAATAGCAGCACTGGGGAGGAAGGTGCCATTGGCAATGGTGGCCAGAGAGTGGCAGAGAACCCTCCCTTTCAGCCCTGCCTGCAGGAAGACTGGGAGAGGCAAGGGGCACATTGCCTGGAGCATCCTTGTCGCAGTTCCAGCACCCAAGCTCAGGCACAGCCAGCCTGAAGGACAGCCTGAAGTTGCCCAGCTCAGCTTGACACAAGGGACCCTGGGAACACTGTGCACATCCTGCTGTCATCAAGTTGAAAAGTGGGTACTGTAGAAAAGCGGGCACCAGCACAGGCCTGGGGACACTGGTGGTAGCACCAGCATCAAGGCTGCATTTTGCCCCAGGAAGATGGTGGATACATGTGCAGAAAGAAAATCAACCCAGTTTCGGTGTCTGTTTTCAGGATTCTTATGAAACCCGAAGTGGTGTTTTTGGTGGCAGCACCTAAGTGCACCCACAAGCAGGTGCAAAGGAGCCCTCCCTGAATGCTGCTGTTGGGACACAACAGCTGCAGATGCCTGCCTGGATGTAGGGGTGTCGTGTGGTGTCACCACTACAGTGCTACTCAAGGGTGATGGCATTCATTACAGTGCTGAGTCAAACAGCTCCTACAACCTTCATGGTTCAGTGGAGAAAGGGGGGAAAATCCCATAAGATAAACACAGGAAATGTGTGCATTTTGTGCCAGAGTCACCAAATCACCCCAGTTTCAAAGGCTGTCTCTGGACTCCACAGCTCAGCTTCTGTGCTAATTAACATCTTTATGGAAGGCAACTTCTCCCAAGGGGGCATTTGTTTGATTATTATTATTATTTACTTAGAGATAGCACAGCTTTCTTCCCAACTTTAACCAACTATGGAAAATTAATTCTTAAAAAGCAGCTGATGCTGCCTGCTCTCCTGCCCCTGCTGGTTTTCCTCTTGGGCTGGATGCAGACATTCCAGCTGCAACAGGAGGGCAGGGCAAATTTCTGGCACTGCTGGCTGCCTCCGTGCCAGCTCACCCTTCTACAAACACTGAGGAAAACTCTGGCGTTGCAGAGCAGTTGTACAACATTCACCTTGCAAGCACAGGGGATTAACAAACCCCCCAAAATAAATGCCTCATTTTTTGCTCCTGCAGTGATGCACAGGGCTGCTTCCTGCCCAGCCACGCTCCTGCTCTCCCCATTGCCCAGGGCAGGATGCACATGGAGGATGTATGGGATGCTGGTACCCACAGCAGCCTGGGCAATGGGTGTCAGGCCCTGAGCTGCAGCTCTGGCATGGGCAGCTCATGCCTGCTGGGGGTGATTTATTCCAGGGGTCATCTGGATCTAGGGGACAATGTGGTCTCGTATCCTCGTGAACTGCCTCATTAGTCACACCCTTGTAGCTTGAGCTCTCTGTCTTCCTTTGAGTATGGTGGGACAAGAGCATCCCCTTCTTGCCTCCCTTTTGGCAGCCCGTTGCTCTCCCATGCCCAGTTGGTGGCACCTTGTGCCTTCCCCACCACCCTCCACCACTGTCACCATCGCCACCATCATCATCTTCCCCCACCCGTGTTTGCTGCGACCGCTCAGGCAAAGCGATTATGAGGGCACGTGCGGGGAAGGAAGGAGCCAGGCGACGATTAGTGGCAGTGGTTTTATGGCAACAGGCACACAACTCATTCGTTTCATGTTTTGCAGAATATAAAAGCGCCAAAACATCTCAATTTTAAATTCTTATCATTGAATTTACTGCTTTTCTCTCGCAATGATTTGTGTTGCTTTTTAATTTTTACAGTCTCTACAGAAGCCAGATGCTACCGCCTAGGGCCAAAATAATAAAAACCCGCTGCAGTCGCGAGTTACAGAACAAAAAGGAAACGCGCGGCTGACAGAAGTTAATATCTCAATTTAACAGTGCTGCTCCGCTAATGATCCTTTGATATGTGTTTATTTAGAAAGGTCTGATCTTGACCTTGAAAGCAAACTAAACCGCAAAGTCTTTATGAGAGGAGAGAAAGACTTTATTTATAGACTGGCTTTGCGTCAATCACGGCAGCAGCTGGACCCACGCTGGGTGAAGCTCCCCGGCTGCCTGTGGGCCCAAACGGGGCGCTCAATGGGAAATGCATTTTTGGGAGGCTGTGGGATCAGCTGCCATGGGGCACTGCAACGTGTCCCCCATCTCCAGGGCAGGATGCTAGGTGCACCATGGAGATGCAATCCAAGGGATACGGGCAGCTCCAGGCCTGTGAGGGATGCTCTTGGGGAGGGGGGGGCACTGGTTCAGACACATCCCTGTCCCCAGAACACGCCACCCTGGCGTGTTGCATGTCTAACCTCTTCTTCCAGCACTGGAAAGCGCTGCCTCTGCTCCCTGGTCTACTCCCTGAATGTGGTCCCCAGGCTTTGGAAGGAAGGGGTGTGTTCAGCATTCACCCCAGCCCACAGTGACAGAGCCTGAACAGCCTTTCCTCCTCTTCCTGAAGAAACCGAGTGCTATGCAAACCTGGTAGAGGGAGTTTTTAAGGGCCAATCCTTTTTATTGCATTTCCACCTCCTGGCTGGGGGGAGGTGGGAGGTTCCTGAGCTTTTAATGCTTCTAGCCTAGGATTGCACTGTGGACACTTCACACCTATGGTGAGCACCTATTGTGCTCTCCAGCCCAATTTCATTTTTTCAGGCCAAACAGTTGTTTGAAGCCGTTTTCAGTCCTGAAAGCCTTCTGGCCGAAGCTGGAGGCACATCCTCCCTGCAAAGTGGTAACCCCAAAGCCTTTTTATTGTCCTGAGTATCTATCAAAACGTATCAATACATATTAAACCCATTCAGGCAGACTCATGATCATCCTTGGCAAAAACCATCACTCAGCTGTATCAGCCCTAAAAGTACCGATAGAAAACTGCCTCCTTTCCTGGAAAAACATATCACCTGGCCAAATGCAGTGATCTGGTATCTGAACATCTATGTGCAACACCTCCCTTTTGTGCTGCTTTCCCCTAAGCTCACACCATTCTGGAGAATGCCAGATTCACCCCTGCCATTCCCAAGAGAGCTGTGCATCGGGACACCTCTGTCTTTCCTGAGAACCAGTTTCTCTGGGGCAACCATCAGCAAATCATGGTGGCATTTCTGGCCACTGCATCAGATGGAAAGCTGTCACACTTACTTGTCATCACTGCACCAGCTTCCCAGATTTCCTCTTCCTAGTCGGAATTTGGACTAAAATCAGCTGAAAAAACAACCTGACTTTCTGCTGAAAACCCAGAGTATTTCCCCCACTGCTTCTGAACTGTTGTTCCACTGACGTGCTAGAAACTGCTCCATCTCCCAAAAAAGAGCTTTGGTGAGGAAAACCGAGGGGTCTCTCCATGGGAGACCACTATCACCATCACCACTGCCATCATCCCACCTGGCAGAGAGCATCACCTGCCAATCTGCTCCACTCGTGCATCTCTCCTGTTCAGGGTGGCATCATGCTGGCATCCCCCAGTCCCACAGAGTTGTCACGAAGCCCTGCTTCACACCCCAACCAACAAAATGACCTTTGTGGTGCTGAGGCATCTGCCTGGCAGAGCCTGGCCAGTGGAGTGACCGGCTGCCATGAGGCACAAAGCCGGGACTCGCAGCATCTGCTTATTATTCCTGCACCCCCATCATTAAAAAAAAGAGAAAAGATGAAAAGGCCCCCTCGGAAAAGCCGGGGAGATGTGGAGTGGCACCGAGCGCAGCCTGACCCCCAGTTGTTGGGGGTTTTTGTACAGCGGGGAGACGCGAATCCTGGGGGACAAAAGTAACTGCTAAGGTAAGTTAAACCTTGTCGAGATGAACTTTCCTGCTACTTTTAATTAAAAGTTCTTTGGAATTAAAAAGGACACTATTCAGGAAAGGCTGAAAAAAAAAATTCATTGACACCAGCCCGCCCCCCTCCCCTTTTTCCCAAGGAAAAGAAAAAGCTGTTTTTGTGTGTCTGCTCACCCAGCCCGCACTGTACAAAAGGAAGCGGATTTGCAGCAAGACACATGAGATGACCCCCTGACCCCGAGCCGCTGAAAAGTCCTCAATGGCATAAATACCAGATAATCAATCACATACCAGGAGGGCCGGTCCCCCTGCCCTCGCCCCCGCCGCCGGGTTTATGAGAGATGCACTGTAAACGGACACCGGCTCCTGACGGGAGGCCCCTCTCGGCATTCCTCTGCTGGACCAGGAGACCCCAGCCGCCTCTGAGACCGTGTTTCATCCCTCTTTTATAAAGCCCAGCATGGAAATGCTGAGCATCCTCAAGCTCGCCATAGCTGGTCTCCTGTGCTCCAGAGCAAAGGGGGACAGAGACATCTCTCTGTGCTCTGGAGGGATGGCCAAGCATCCTCTGTGCCACCACAGGCCAGCCCGTGGCCAGCGCTGAGTTGGGCATGCAGAAACCAGGGAGAAACCAGCCCCATTTACAGAAGGCTTTGCTCTTTGGGGGGCTGGCTTTGTGAAGCCTTTGTCATGCTATGTTCCCTTATGGGGCTCTGAGCAGCACCCTGAATGCCAGCACAGGAAGGCTGCTGAGTCCCTCCAGTGCTCCAGGGCAACAATAGATGTTAAAGCTTTCAAGGGAGGGAAGGGAAAAAACTTGCAGTGATACCGCACTGGTTTGGTTAAATGGGGAGCCACTTGGCAACTAAATTTGATAATGCCTTTGTCCATGGGTCAGAGGTTAAATATGTTCACACTAATCCCCTTCATCTAGAATTAAAGGACAAGAAAGATTTCTCCGTAGCTTAGCGAGAGGGCTTTTCTCATCGTGCTTTAAATAGTATTTGCACAGGAAAATTAAAGGCGGACCATTGGCCCTGATGCCATCGTGGCTGCACGGCTCCGCCACGCTTCCATTTCCTTGCTTGTTTTGGTGAATCCACCAGCGTGCACAATGCCTGGCCTCATCACATTTCCCCATGTGTGCACCAAGGAGCACAGAATTCTTGCTGCCATTTGCTGTCAAGGTGGCAGAAGCAGCCGTGGTTTGGGAGGCAGGGAGATTCCCGGCTGCAGGAATGCATGCCAGGACTCAGATTTCAAGTGCTGTCACAGGACATTACTGTCAGACAAAGGGGCTCTGTGCTGCGCCCCTAGGACCCACTGTCTCCAGACCCTCTGTGAGCTGGGGCCAGCACCTGAGCATCCAGAATCCACTCTCGCATCCAGCAGAAAATCTGCGAAGCCTCGACTGTCCACCCCAGCACGGCACTGCCAGCGCTCCCTCCCCCCGCCGGGACTGCGGAGCCGAGGCGAGCACAGGAGGGATAATTGCCTCTAAGCGTACTTAATACTACAGTGCATTATCTCTAGCTATGGAGAAAAGCACCATCTCGAGGTATATCCCCCCAAAGCCTCGTTGGGTGCTCCCAGAAAACCCTCCTGAGTCCTGTGGAAAGGTAACAGAAAGTCACAGGCAGCCCAGGGAGACGTCAGGTTAGTTTTGGCAAGGAAGCTGGCTGCTTGTGCCAGGCATTGCTCTGATCCAACTGTGGAAGAGGATGCAGCAGGACAAGCCACAAACAGCATGTCCCAAATCTACTGCTGGAGCAGGGACTTTGCAGATGGCTGTTGGTGGCCAGTGGCACCACTGAAACAAGCCCCAGCCACTGGCAGAGTCATGCTGGCATTCTAGCAGAGCACTGGCCTGACCATTAATCGCGGTGCCACACTGAGTGTGAGGCAAACAGAATTTGTGTTTCAGAGTGATTTATAGCTCACATCACCAAACTCACGTGTTATGTTCCACTTGCTCAAAATCTGTCATTTCCACACTGGAAGAAGCAGTGTGCCATACATCTGCAGCATCAGTGCCAGGTTTTGGGCTAGAACCATTTTGAGGCAGAGAAAGCAAAGCAAATGCGAGGAGATAAGAGAAATATGCAATAAATTGGACTCAATGTACATTTCCTGAGAACAGGGGTGGTGTGTGCCCGTGTGACAGTGCAGCTCAGGCGCAATGCCCCCTCCACCTCCTCCAGGCTCCCACACATTCCTTGGCAAACCCAAGCCACTAATGGGGTTGCTGGGATGCTCTTCCATGGAAAAACACCAAGAGCTCTGGCATATAACACAAAAATAATTAAAAAATTTTTAAGAATCCCCATGGGGTCGTTGAGCAACACTTGCCACAGGACCCAGCACGGGGGCATCCTGCCACCTCTGCTCCCAGGTTCCTGCTCTCACGCGCCAGATCTTTCTCCCTTTGTACCTCCGCTTATACTGCACGACTGTTTTGAATCTCTAAAATAATGTGACAAGTTAATGATGGCACAATTATCTAAATGTTTAACAGACATGTTATCTAAGTGAATCGGATTGAGATTCCATCCCGCTGACAATAAACATCAATGGGAGAGCAGAAAGTGATAGGCAAATTATCGCCAACCCTGCAATTTCAATGCTATTAAATTTGGAGGAATAACAGCCCTGAGGCCTGTAAACTATGAATAAAATAGACCCTTGTGTTTGGCCAACTATTAAATCAAAACGCTACCAACATCCCAGGAAAAGAAAAAGACAGGGGGGGAAGAAAAGGGGGGAAGATATAGAGCTTTTCAATTTTCAGTTACATGTTGGTTTTATTAATTCTCTTCTGCTACTGGTGTCTCAGGGCAGAGGATACAATGGATATGAGGGATGCAAGTATGGGGTCTAGGAAGGGAATGCTCCCAGAGGAAGTGGGCAAGGGAGAGCGAAGGGTCCTGTGCCATCCTTGGCGATGCGGCCGGGGGCACACCAAGCCCACAAATCAAAAAGCCAACTCCTTGCCAAAGCAAACATGCTCTATAGTAGTTGTCACTTATGCCCACGTGAAATTGGGTCAGGAGTAAATCTGTGCTGTCCCGCTGACTGACACCGGCTGCCGTGCGCTAACTGCCTTGGCACACGGAAGGAAACTCGAGACGAGTCACCTCTGATATTTATAAACGTCGGCACGAGCCCAAAACCCATCAGCACGAACACCGCTCATGTGCACATCCCGACTCCCAGTGGTGCTGCCTGGGGCTACTCAGGCTGCCATCTCAATGCATTCTGTTTTTCCCTCTACATTTGAGGAGAAGGGTAAGGAATTTTCCATGCTCTCCTCCCCAGCACCAAGCTTGTGCTGCTGGAAGATGAGCCAAAACAGTTGCTGCTTTTCCTATTGCAGCAGGATGGGGGCCAAGGACAGTGCACACCCGGAGAGGGCGTCACGGCCCCATGTCGATGAGGCTGCACACAGCACTGCCAGCACCGTGCTTACAAGCAGGAACTATTTTTTTGTATTTCTTCTTGTTTTTTGCTTTGCCTCAGGAAGTGAGGTGTTAGTTTTCTGCTCCAGAGATGAGCAGTGCTTGATGCAGCACATGTACAACAGCCTGGCTCTGTGTTACCGTCATTCAAAGCAGCAGGGAGGGCACTGGGGAAAAGAAATAACATAAAGGGTGTCCTGGGTGCTGAGAGTCCACCTGAGAAATAGCCCCATATGCTGAAAGAAAACCCCGAGAACCCTTCATCTCCTGCTCAAATCTCCACAGCTGTAGATCATGTGGGGAAGCAGCAACTCTTGTGGACAGGTCCCACATCTCCCCTGAATACTGTTTCTGAGTAACGTGGGTGGATTTGGTCAGCCTGTACCAGACATCCTGCTCAGCTTTTGATGCCATCCCTGAAGGTCTCTATCTGCCTCTCTACCAAAAAGGTTTATGCATTTCTTTTACCTGAAAGTTGGAAGGTCTTTCACCAGCCAAGCTGCAGCTAAGGGCAAAGGGAGGACATCCAAAACAAACTTGCTCTGAAAGATGCTATTATTTGGGAAGGGGGTTAATTATAGGAAGGCAGGGGAGGGATGCTTTCCATGCCAGCAGAGGAGAGGAAACGATTTATTTTGGCTGCCCTGGCCACTCAGCCCCTCTCTGCCATGTTTACAGCTGGAGGCAGTGATGACAAGCTCCCCTTGGGTCACTGTGTCCCCCTACTCTAGTTGCTCATTGCTCTTCAAGCTTTGGCACAGTCCATCTCTAAGAATTCACCAGCCAAAGGGGGCTTAATCCCTACAGGAGTGTCAGTGTTGTTAGCCAAACTGCTCTGCATCTGCAGGATGGTTTTGGGTGCTGTTATCATTGATCTCCATGGCTGGACTCCCACGTGTCATCCCAGGGTGCTCAACGGGTCTGGGAAATAGAAGGAAAGGGGGAACTAGCTGCAATTTGCTTGGATGCTTTGAACCCCTGCCTGGGCTTGGGCTGTTCAGCCCTGTGCAGCCAGTCCTCAATGTGCTCTGCCCCTTCACAGCCCTTTTCCTCAGCCTTGAGCATACAGGGCTTCCAAACAGACCTGGAACGGCAAAACCCAGCCTCCAGCTGTTTGGGTATGGACAGGGAGGGCAAGTACTTTAGGATTTACGGACTGGTGCTTGGCCAGCACAGCTCCGTGACTGGGTGATGGCCGGAGCCTCTCCTGCCCGGTGACACAGCACTTTGCATCGATCCTCGCACCCCCAGCGTGAAGTTGGCTGGGTTCTCTGTGCCAGCCCGAACACAAACTCACTGCCAGTGGCATTCATCAGGGCTTTCAGCACTGAAAGACAAACCTGTGCTCAGTTAAACCACTCCCAATATAGCACAGGAGAGCAGGTGCTCTGTCCTGCTCCAGTCTAGATTTGGAGGGTGAAGGGCTCCACTTGGGACTGCCTGGCTGTGAATTCCCCCAAGTAAACCTTTCCCAGGCACGGCAGCTTTTGCCAAGGCTTAAAGAGATCCTTGTGCTCCTAAAGGTGGCATCACTGAAGGGCTGGGAAGTGCCAGAGCAGAAACATGGCAGAAACCAACTTCTGGGAGGTGTTTGGACAGGGACAAGCTTTGCTTGCAAAGGGGACAAACAACCTCATGTTTGTTCTGCCATTGTTTCCCATGTTGATGCTGAGCAGTGGTGTAACAGTGGTGTAAACCTGTGCTTTAGCATGAGAGGCAGGGCAGCCTGCCTGGCCTGGGCAGCACAGAGGCAGGAACTGCAGAGGGTCCAGCTCTCTGTTGGGCAAAGGGTGACAAAGGCAGCCCAAATGTTAAAACCTGTGCCTAAGTGAAGGGCGGAAGGGGAGGGTCCCGTACCAGTGTGCGTCTGCCGGTGCGTCTCCAGGGCATCTTCCTTTGAGAACTGGGCGCCACACTGATCGCAGACCAGGGCTTTGGCACCCGCTGGGGAGAGAAAAGGGAGAGGAGGGTTATTCAAAGGACAGAAAGACACACACCTGAACATGCACATGGACACTGCTGCTGCCATTAACACTCCAGGACCAGTGCCATGGAGGGGTTTCATGTTTAATGTCCCCTGTGCAGCCAGCAAAAGCAGTGCCTCGTTCAGCCTTATGCTCCTGTTCCTTACACATCACAAAATACAGAGCTGCTTGCCAGGAAAAGATTATTATTATTTTTTAAAATCATTAAATATCAATGCATTTCATTAGCACTGCAACTTATCCAATTGCAATTGGTTTCCTGTCCCTTCCCATTCTGGCTGGCGCTGCTGGTATCCAAAGATGCACCTGATCAGGGATGTGGCTGGAATAGGACAACTGAGCAAGAAGCTCAGAGGCATCTCTGACTATGGGAAAGAGATGTGGGACTGGGGCAATTCTTAGAAGATTACTGTCAACATGTGCTGCTGGTTTGGGTGAGGAAAAACCCAGGATGCCCAGCTGCAGATAAGTAACTTCCAGATGAAACTAGATCAATGACACACCATATCTAACAGCATTGCAGGACAAAGCCACGGCCCCATTTCAAGGTTTGATTCATCTGTTGTGAGGAGCTGAATGTTACAGAACAGCATTCAAGGTGGGGACACTGCCTTGTAGAATGCTGTGCTGCCCATTTTCAGGGGTCCACACTGCCTCTTCCCTCTCCTTCCTACCCCACCGAGCCCTCTGTCCCCCAGTCAGGGTGGGATTTGGGGAAAGGTGGGTAGAGAAGGCGATAGGGAGAGAGGTAGCACAAGACGCATTGAAAAGAGAATTCCTTTGCCTTTAAATTGTCTCGGTAACGGCTGGCTCGCAGGCAGAAATATTTGGCAGCGGCGAAATTAAAAGTGATAAATTTTCTCGCCAAGAGCTGATCGATAATAGAGGTCTCATCTGTTAATCAATATGACAGTCTGCCTGTTTACTGTGCATATGTTGTTCCCCGCCACCCTCGCTGCGATGTCAAGTTTGCATTCAAAACAACCCGAGTGCACCTGGGCAGTCAGCTGCTCCGAAGGGGCAAACACACCCAAACTTTGGGGTGCTCCAGGGTGGCTCCCTCACACCTGCCACCGGCCAGGGGACCGTGCGCCTGGCCCACCCGTCAGGGATGTGGAGCACTGGGACAGGGGTACTGCCAGAGGGCCCCTCTCCAGGCACAGCAGGGAGAGGAAGAGAGCCTCCACGAAGGTGCCGGGACGGGGAGAAGCCGCAGGGGCGGCGAGGGGCCGGATCGATAGGGCAGCAGCACGGGCTGCCCTCCGCTCGCACACGGCGCGGGCGATGCGCAGCGGCAGTTGCCAAGGCGATGGCTCTCCATCGCCACTCAAAGCTCCGCCGGCCCCACCGCGGCAAAGTGTGATCCACGAGGATATGGCAAGCCATTATCCGTGAGAATGCAACAACTGTGGCAGCAACAGGTTGTCCCCGGGCGGGGCGGCGGGAGGTGCGTGCCCTCTCCCTGCTGCTGTGCACCGGCACTTCTGGGCATTCCATGCCTGGAGGGGCTTGCACGCGCAGGCTGAGACAGAGCACGGTCCTGCTAAACACGGGCAGTAAAACTACCTTTACTTCCCCCATTTCCACATGGGATTAGTGGGGAGGAAAGACGTGCCAGTGCCCTCCGCAGGCTGTGGCCAGAGGGGCCGCAGAGAAACGCAGGGAGGCACAGCCAGGCGAGGCAAAGGCAGTCAGCATCTGGCTGGGGGGCGGGCGGACGGGGGGAGGAAAAATTCCTGGCGAGGCGAAAATAAACAGGGCGAACGCAGGGAGGAGCCGGGCGCACTGGCTTACATAAGGAAGCACAGTGTGTACCAAAACAGCGGACCCAAAAAAAGCCGGAGCTGTCAGAACAATGAGTACAGACGCGGGGCATTTACAGCAGGCGCTGCCGTACAGTTTTATTTACAGTACCTCTTATCAGCGCGGGAACAGCACGCCGCCTGCCAATTTCCAAAGGCCAGGACTGCGTGTTCTTTCCCTCAAGTAGATGTGTACTCCAGGCGGGGGGAGTTTTTTTCTTCTTAGTTTTTTTTTTTTTTCTCATCAGNTTGAATATGTAAATAGTTCAAGGTTAATTTTACTATGTGAGTCACTGGGAAAATGTCATCCAACATCTGAGCTTATTATAACAGAGCTCAGAAAAAAACCACCACGGCTTGCTGTTTGTTATGAAAGGGAGCAGGACACGTTGGAAAGCGGAGCTCGTGGCAGGGCTCTCTTCTCCCCCCTTGCCTTTCTCCCTGCTCTAAACAGAAAGCATCAGCCTCTCTGAACGCACACGCAGGTTTGGGCAGGGTATATTTAGCCAGCGCCTGGTATCGCCTACAACATATAGATATCTGCAGCTGATCTCGTCGATGGGCTGGGACGGGACTCCGCGTGCTGCCAAGTATTGGCCGTGTTTCGGCGCGAGCCTCGCTGCTGGCACCAGCCCCCTGCCGTACATTTATATCCGCACAAGCAAATTTATAGCCCCTGCCCAAGAAAGGTCCCTGGTGCAAACGGGCGAGGAGCCGCCGCTTGTTCCATCCTGCGCCGGCGGCGCAGTCACTGCCGCCCCGTGTGCCCCCCAAGCAAGGCTGGGGCTGCCAGGCCTGCAGTGCCCCCAGCAAAGGCACAAGGAGGGGCAGAAGTCAGGTTGGACATCATGATCTTGGAGGTCTTTCTGAACCTTAATGGCTCTATGATTCTATGATTTCATTTCCCCTCCAAGAACTGTGAGGGATCAGGCAGCTCTCGGGAGTGAGATGCCCCATGGATCATGACACAGGCAGGGGCTGCAGCTCCCTCCCAACCAGCCAGGCTTAGCTCGGTGGGTTGGATGACAGAGCTCATCTTGTTTCACTCAACATCTTCCCAAGAGACCCTCCCAATGCCCATCATTTAATTACTTTACTGGGGAGGAGAAACTTCTGTGGGCCTATGGAAGAGGCACTCTGAACTCTAGCTCTGGAAAAGAGAAGGAATAAAGGGAAAAGAGGGACTGCCAGCATCCTTTGGAGGAGGAAGATGGCTAAGGGAGGAGGAAGATGGGAAATTGGTGAGGAGAGTGGTGAGGGAGGATCCAGCCTTCCCTGCTGCTGTTTCTGCACAATGGCTCCATCAGTAGAATGTGACATCCCCTCCCTCAGCAGAAGGGATTAATAAAAATTTGGGATTATATATTATTAACAGGCTGTAATTGGTGAGAAGATGGAGATGGGGGGGAAATACGGATTAAAAAAAAATTGGCAAGAAAATTTATGCACTGCGGTTGCTTTACTACCTAATTAATTCAGTAATTTCAAAAACAATTTTATTTATGTTCCGTTTACCACATCAGAAGTGCAAAGAAAAAAGCACCAAACCACAGTGATGCTAAAATAATACCTCAAGGCATCTATTTTTAATCAGTGAAAAAAAAAAGTGAAAAAAGAGAAGAGCCAGCCCGGCCTCTATACAATCTCTGCCGGGCAGACCACCAACTCGGGGAGCGCAGCAGCCGAGCCCTCTGTGAGTGCCTTCCTGGCTGCCGAAAACAGAGCTTGTCAAAAAAAAAAAACAAATCCATAATGGCCTGAGGCTCCTCTCCAATCTATTTTCTGCTCAGCTGGTTTTAAATGAAGTTATTATGAGTCATTAAAACACCCGCAAGCCTGGGGAAGTCAGCCAATTACAATTTTAAATTTAGCCTGTTCTCTATCCCATTCTCTTGTTTTCTTCTTTTGCCTACATCAAGCCGCTTTCATATTTTTATTATTGCCATTATTATTATTATCATTATTATTATTATTATTATTATTATTATTTCCCTTCTGCCCTGTTTCACCCAAGTGAAAGAGACAAGTCACGAAAATCTCTGTGCTAAAAAAATACAGTGGAGAAACCCAAGGGCTGAAAAAAGACAGAGCTGCAGAGCAGGCCTGGAGAGGCAGCTTCAGCCCCTGCTTTCCCATGGAAAGGTAATAATGAGTATCAGAAAAAGGGAGGTGTGGGCATTACAGAGTGAGGAGGGACCTTGAGCTGGAGTGCTGGAAACTTGTCTGAGAAGGATGCTGCAGCAGCATCTCACAGGCTGCCCTGGAGAGCCTTGGGAAAGCACCTGGAGTGCTGGAGCAGGGGTCTGGGGGTGGGTGAGGTGGTGGTCAGTGGCGACACCATCACCCAGCCTTGGCCAGGCAGTGCCACCAGCTCCTGCACCATGCAGGGACTGGTGGAGCAGGGAGCATTTTCATTTAAAAAATAATAATTAAAATTATTAATTATAATAATTAACTTGGGATCCCAAACTGGCAGGTTTTTACACAACCCCCTTTCCTGCTGCCCCTGCCAGTGCCACTCTTTCCAGCAGCATCCTCTCCACTGGGAAAAAATGACAGACCCCATCCCTGGCAGCCCCGCACGGCGAGCGAGCACGGCGCGTACTGCACAGCCCATAAAACTCCAAACAGCCTCCAGACACTCCTGCAATCGTCCTCCATCAAAACACTTTGTCTTGCATACAGAAATGCGGCGGGGCGCCGCGCGGAATACCAAATCAGCCCGTGACGGTGCGGGGAGGCGGCTCCTTGGCAACCGGGGGGGCTTCGCCACCGCCGCCGCTCGACAGGAAACAAAATCTGTCAAGCCTGTTGGGCAAATGATAAACATTAGCGGTATTAAAAACAACACAAAAGCTGCGTAAATGGCTGGCGAGCGTGTTGGGAGGGGTGGGCAGGAATGGGGGGGCTCCTGCCCCCTTTGCCCCCCAGCCCAAGTGAGGGGGCCTCCAGCACCACAACCTTGGGGGAAGTTTGGGAAGTTTCCCCCCTCCAGCAGAAAGTGGGTGGGCAGTGATGGCCATGGACATTGCGAGAGAACGAGACGGACGGACGGACATCAGATGCGCTGGGCACGTGTGAGGGGTTGTGGCACCCCGCCCTGCACCCCGCCTTCTATAACATCAACAACATCAATAATTTCAATAATGCCAATAACAAGGGGCAGCCAAACCAAGGGAGCGGTGAGAGACGGTAGGTGAAAAATAAACGCATTTCATCAGGTGAGGGTGGGGAGAAGCAAGAAGCTGGCTTCAACCCAGCGGCCAGGTCCAGGAACCCAGCCAAAACAGGAGCTAAATAGCAAACCATAATTTTCTGGTCTCAGTTCAGGCTCTTGAGGCAGAGAGGATGGGGAGGGGAGGGGTGGGGGCTAAGAGAAATGTATTTTTCATCAGCCAGTGTATAATTTATAAACAGCATTAAACAGTTTTTGTTTTCTTTCTTCCTCTCCCCCGTGTGCGCGGCTTGGCCAGCAGTCAAGCCTGCATTAATTTCTGCTGTGGGTACAGTGTGTTCTTGGATGCACATCTGCGGATGATCATAAACGCGGGAACGCTGGCAGAACATCCAGACCTGCCGGCAGGCCGCTGACATCACCCGGGGCCGAGCGCGGGACGCCGGCCAGCCGGGGCGGGNCGGAGCCGCGGCCGGCCCGGCCCGCCCCGCGCATCCCACCTGCCGGGGGAGACGGGCAGTGCTCAGTGGAGGAGGATGATCCGGGATGAGCCCCCTCTTCCTCCGATGGGCAGAGAGAGGCGAGGGTGGGACGCGCCATCCCCTTCTGTCAGAGGTGCCATCCCCACCAGCACGTTGGACCCCACTTCCCCAGTAACCCCTGCTCCTTGGACAGCTCGTCCATCACCCAAGAGGACCTTGGAGCTTTCTTCTGCCTCTCCTGTTGATGAAGGAGCATATTTGGGTGGGGAGGGAGGGTGTGAAGCAACCGGGCAGGGTCTGCAGGGCTGCTGCCTATACGTTGCCAATGTTGCCCATGAGCATCCCTGCACACTCTCGGCTGTTGCCACCGTTCCCAGCCCAGAGTGGAGAAGGGCAGCACAGCCATCTCCACAGCAGCCATTTCTGCTGCTGGAGGGGCAAAGCAAGTGGGGACAGGCAGAAACACCTTTCCTGCCTGTCTTGGGGAACAAACCCAGCTCACAGCAGGTGCTGAGTAACCCAGGCTGAGAATGGGCACCCACTGAGCATCAGCTCTGGCGAGGATGCAACTGAGGGAGCAGCAATGCTGGGATCAGCCTCCCTGGTCAAACCAATGGTGCTCTGAACCACAGAACCAACAAGCTGGGTCTCCCACCTGGCCTTCTCTGACGATTTGTTTCTCTGGGAGGAGGGCAACTCTCCATGTCAACCTTAGAGGTCTCTGACAGCTTGTCTGCCAGCAGCCTGGGCAGTGGTAGGGAAAGACTTTGCATGGCATCAAAGGCTTTACATTTACTCTTTATACTGAGAGTCAACATGGGGCTGAGTATTTACCCTGCACTTGCAAGGCTGTGGCACAACTGCGGTGTGTGCCCAGCCCATCCTGCCACAGAACACCACAGCCCCTCAGGGCTGGTCCCCAACCAGGTCCTCATTAGGAACCTTTGCCATAACCTATCAACACCTGGATGGGGAAGATGCAGATGTTAACCCCCTTAAACCCTCTGGGGGGTTGGAGAAGGGTGCCAGGGGGAACAAGCCATCCCCAGTTAAACACATGGTCCATTGGTGTGGAGGCAAAGCCGCCTTCAGAGCTGAAAACAAGCCCTGCACCACTGCTCCAGCACAACCTCTCTGCGTCCAGGGCTGGTGGCGGGGGGGAGGCGAGGTAAGAGGTGCAAAGGTCTCCTGCTTTAATAAATAACAGTGCTGGAATTCACAGCGGCTGTTTGTGAGCTTGATGCAGAGCTCTCCCTGCTCCCCCCGTCCTCGCCGGATTTACAAAAAAAAAAAATAATAATTAATCCAGTGCGCTGACAAGCTTGGCTCAGCGTTCACTGTACATACTGTACCCACAAAGCTGGCTGCCTGCCAGGGACAGGCTGTGAGCCAGCGCGACCATAACAAACACAAGCCGTGCGTGCCAGTGCTGGGGGGAGCAGCATCCCTAACCCCGGTCCTGGGGGGGATCAGCATCCTTAACTCCAGCACTCAGGGGGACCAGCACTCAGGGAGACCTCCCCCAGCAACCTGCTGCTGTCTGCAGGCACCCTGAGGAGCTGGTGCCTGGCCCAAAAAGTGCTGGGATGGGGATGGGGTCAGGGCTGGATCTACTGACCCAAAAATCAGAAAGCAGCAACTGGCCAGATGAAGCACCTCCCTACCCCAGGAAAAAGAGGCAGCGGGGAAAAAAAAAGAAAACAAGTAAAAAATAGGTAAATGTGTATAAAAGCATTTAAAATATAATACAGCTTCCCTGCCAAGTTACATGCAAGCAGATCTGTGGCTACAGTACCTGCCACCCTCCAGAGATCTCGGAGCAGGAGGACAAGGACTCCCGACTGTGTCTGGGTCCAGGGGTCCCCTGGCTATCCCCAGTGCCCCACATCAGACCCCCAGCCAGGACTGCACCCCCAAGGGGAACATCAGCTGACATGGACTTGCAGAGCACAAGTCTTCCCTCCAGTGCAGCGCTCCAGCCGTCCCCTATCTCTTTAATTAAAGGCCCTGCAGCCCGTGAACCTGCTACTTGGATTCATTAGTCAGAGAATGCCTAATTCTGCAGTTTTGCTAACGAACCTGCGGTGGGGGCCCAAGGTGGAAACAATGCTCATGCTACAAGCAGGGCTGACCATGAGCAGCTGTGTGGCATGTAGAGTTTGTTATTCTGAGCGGCTTAGTCTGGAAAATATTTCCACAATTAAGGAACCAAAAACAAACTCCAAAAAAGAAAATTTAAATAAATCAAATTACTGGGCACTGGAGAACAAGTTTGCAATGTGCTGCCCGGGGAAGGGTGCAGCCGGCTCTGCACGTGTCTGCTGTAGAGGAGACGTGTGAGCTGGGCAGCCACAGCATCCCTGGGTGGACAGACAGAGCAACCCCCCGTCCCCAGCCCAGCGCCCCTCCCAACCCACCTGAGTGAGCCAGTAAGTGCATTCGCAGCCGCAAGCTGTCCAGGAACCGCTTCCCGCACAGCTCACATCCATATGTCTTCATCCCACTGTGCAGCTTCCTAGGGGAGAACAAAGAAGGGTGAGTCCTGAGATGGGGGGAAGTGACCCATAACAACACTGAGAAACCGCCTGGTGCCTTCTGCAACACACTGCCCGAAGTCAGTGCTGGCTGCAGGGAAGAAGCACTGCAGGGAGGGCACAGATAGTGGGGTCCCATGTGACTCCCCAGGACTGAAGAGACAACCCTGTTCCTGCCAGTGTTTGTCATTGTTGCTGTTGTTGGAGTCTTTTAATAAACCCGATAAATCTGAAATCTGGAGTTAAGGCAAAATCTGTGTTGGCAAACTCCTTCCCTATGTTCTGAGTGCTTTTGAAAAAGGCACCGTACTCCAAAAAAAACCCTCAACCACTTTAAGAGGCTGTTTGTGTGTATTTCTAACCAAATCCCAATTTCCATCCAAATTCAGCATGACACAAATCACAAGCAACAAACACAACTACCAGCTCGCAAACAGGAAACATGCCACTCAGCGTTTCCTGGCAGCCCCAGGTACGCACCAAGCTGTGCCCAGGCAGCATTGCACAACCTCCGACGGCGCCTCCACCCCTCAGCGTGCCCGGGGGCTGAGCATCCCCCACGTCCCGGTGACCAGGAGGGGCCTTTCTGCCCAGGGCACTGCCCACAGGCACTGATCACAGCAACGGGTGCCAGGCTCTGCCACAGCGGCCAGACTCTGCATTATTGCCCATTCTTTGCTGTCAAGAAATTGATGCTCCACCTTTGGGTAACCAAGCTCTGGACCAAGTGGAATGACCTTTAACAGGCAGCCTCAAAGGAGCACTGTCCAAGTCTAAAACTACCAACGAACCCAACCCAATCCCATCTCCTTCCCAGGCAGCCCCCCAGACCCATTTCCTCTCCCCTATGGGACCAGCCAGTGCTCAGCACCCAGCACCCCACAGGGGAGCACCCTGAGGCTCGGTCCCCACAACAGCCTCTGCTGCTTAGGGCATGAAGAGGGACATAATGCCCACATTATGGCATTCCAATGTGGAATGGGGGCTTGGTGCTTTATTTTGCCACCTCTGCTGGTGACAAACAGACTCTCTGCAAAGCCAGCCAGCTCTGTGCTGGACAGAGGGTGGTTTGGGGCTCTGGGCTCTCTGCAGCAGTGAGGGGTGATCCTGCTAGGAGTTAGAGAAGCAGCTGCTTTGCTCCAATAAAACTTACACCTCCAGGGAAGTACAGCAGGAGCTCATAGACACATGGTCCTCGCAATCCTGCACAGCTGGGGTGAGCCCTCCCACGAGAGGGTCCACATCCAGCCCTGGACAGGACCATTCCTGTTTTGTCTTCGGCAACAAGGCCACAGAAATACTCTCGTCCTGCTGCAGCGTGATGATAAATGGTGGCTGTGATCAGAGGTCAGCACACAGCTATGGGCTGTGTTACTCCTCAACACACACAAATACTCCTCTGTTTACAGCATCTGATGTTGAAACTTTGCACGTGCTGCTGTCCTGAGTCCTCCCCAGCCACAGGTCTGAGGAGCTCGTGGTGACCGAGGGCTGGCAGACAGCAGCCCAGGCATTTGGGGCTCAGGGGCTTGTTCCCTGGCTGCCAGCCCCACATCCCACCTTGCAGGATACTGAGGAGCGGTACGGGAAGAGTCAGAGCAGGAGAAGACTCACTGATGTTCAGCAGTGAGTGAATGCTGTAGAGCAGAAGGGAGAGGGAAGGAGCAGGAGTTGGTTTCAACTCTCAACTTTGCTGTATAATGTAATTATTAATCAGGCTTGTCCTGAATTCACTGTGTCATAGCAGAGGATTAGGAGTCATGCACGAATTCAGGCCAAGAAGGTTTACAATCCAAAGGATTTATCCGCCTTGCAAAAATAAATAAAACACCAGCCTCCTGACAGGGCTCTGCTGCCAACGAGCAGCTCAATAAGTGACAACCTTCTCATTTTGCATTTTTAATTTGGGACATGCCTGTCACACTCCCTGGCTTGGGCTGTGCTCGCTCCTGCACTTAACACTGGGTTAAAACCACTTTGTTAGGAAGACCTGTGTCATGCTCTGGGTCCGCATGGCCCCTTCTGAGGCCAGAATGCCTTTTCCCTGAATTACAGTCTAACGGGTTAATCAGTTCAAGTAAAACATGGAAGTTTGGGGTTTTTTTAAGCGAGTCTCGAGAAACAGAGAAACAGAAGGACAAGTTTCTTCCTCTGCATCTCCCAAACCTATGGCTAGCACAACCTCTTCTCCCATCTTCCCAGCACAGGGTGGGGAAACAAGGAAACGAGGAGACTCCCAACCCCACTGGTGTCACAGCGCCCTGGAAATCCACCTGCTGCTGCCCAGGGTGCTATGATGCCCGTACACATCCCCTCTGCATTGTTTCAGTGGGGCACAGGGGTGCTCAAAGAGTAATTTAGTTGCAATACCTCTATCAACAAATTTCAGCGGCAACAAAAGTTTTCCGCTCTGCGCCTGCTTCTAGGACGTGCTTATCACTCGCCATCTTGCACGGTCCCTTTCAACAAGGTCTTAAAGTGCTTTATCTGCTCCAGTTCCCGGTAGCGAAATATGATTGAAACGTTCTATTTCTGCTCGCCGGATTAAGGAGATGTTGCAAAACTGCACAAAAACCTGGCAGATGTAAGCAAGGTATTACGGCTGCTCGGGCTGTTAAGATCTGAGGGGAAAGATCAATATGTGCTTCTGAAGTTGTGCCTCCAGAAAGAGGGGGTGGGGGAGTGAAGGGTGTGAAAATACATCCCAGTGCTGCCCAAACTCTGTGTCAAAAGATAAACCATGCTTTATTATTCTGATATGAGGCTGATATTCTGATGTGAAATTTGGTTCCTTTCTCCTGCAAGGTCCCTACAAGCACACCAGCCAAGACGGCGCCCACGGGATGGAGAGCAGAGGCAAGTGGGAAAAGTGCCTGTTTTGTAAAAAGAAGGTTTTCCTCTAATTCTCACTTAATGTCCCACTTGAAGTGCATGGAAACAAAGTCAGCCAAAGCCTCCAGGTCATGAGATATCACTCAAGGATGCTCCTGCACAGAGTGGCCCAGGGCGATGAGGATGCCCAGGGCAACAAGGATGCCCGTGGCACAGCATCCCAGGCCTGGATCCAACCTCCCCAAGCTCAGCAGCACAGGGCAACCTTCCAGCACAGGGCTTTGGCAAGGGGCTCTCCAGGCGGAGCGCAGACCGAGCGACACCCCCTCCCCGCCCAGCACCGGCAAACAAAAGCTGGGTGAGAGGCTGGCCCCTCGCAAGCTGCCGGTAATTAAAAAGGCCTGTAAATGCCCCACAAAAAGCACTTCAAAGGGACGGCGACTCCAGCGAGACTGCGTGGTGTAAAAATTATGAGTTTTCCCCACAGGGTGCTTTATGTGAAAAGGCTGGGCTCGGTGGCAAACGCCGATGACCACTGCTCGGGGACGCAGGGGCTGCAGAGCATCTCAGGGTGCAGGAGTTTGGTGCAGCATGCTGGGGTATAGGTACGGGTGCCGTCCCGGTATCTAAAGACCATTGCAAATGTCCTACTGCCACCACAACCAAATCTCTGCTCTGCCTGCTTAAAATCCTGCCTAAGACAGCCTTCCGCTGTCTTTACTTGAGGAACTCTTGTATCCCAGCCCCTCCCCGCCATCCCTTTTGGGAAGCACGAGGAGACTCCCTCCCCTCCCCTCCCTCCACACTGAACAAGACACATGGCTCTTGGCCATTTGATTACTTTTAAGTGTGTATTTTTCCCCTCAAACAGAGTGAATACAATGGTTAGGAAATTTGACAGAAAACTATTCCAAGCCATTTATTGCCTTAATGCGCACCTTTGTCCAACAGGCAGTTTTGACAGGAGCGATAAATTCCAAATTTATGTCAACAGAGCATATGTTGAACACCTCATTTCTGAGCTAAAGCGGCATGCTGCCCCATAAATCACCCTTCTGTTTGAAATGAAAGTAGATTACGGGCCCATGTTATTGAGCAGTTACAGCCATAGTCATATAAATCAGAACTTTTAACTCCAGGCGATCCGTTCTGCAATTAACTAAAGGGCACTTTGTCATCTCTGGGCCAGGGCACAGCTTGGCAGGGTGGCCGGCTACCGAGGGGAGGCAAGAGCCCCTCTCTGCCGAGGAAAGGCACCGGCGCAGCTGAGGTTCGCTCGGAAGCGAGCCCCAGGACAAAGCCTGGAGCAGTGTGTGGCTGGAACACAGCCTGGCATGGGAGATCCATGGCTGCAGGGCCTTGAACATCCCTGCCCACATCCTGCCTGATCCATGTTTTGGACACGAAACACACTGGGGGAATCGGGAGGCTGCATAATACAAGTGAAAAAGCACAGTCCTGACAAATCCAAGGCCAGGCAAAAACATGCAGGAGTGCGGTGCTCAGAGTCCTGCACCAACAGAAACCTGTACCTGGGACTCCCACAGTGTCTTCTTGCTGCATTTCCCAGTGCCCACACATCAGGCAGAGATCCTCAACCCATTGATTTCCCCCATCCATCCTGCTGCACTTCCCTGGTTTGCTCCCCTGCATCTCCCAGGAACGCCATACCATGGGACAGGAGGTCCCATGAGGATGTGGGGCCAGCAGATGCTGTGGGCAGTGGGACCAGAAGATGCTGTGGGGCTGGGGGATGCTGGGGGGGTTCAGCCTCATGAGTGCTGGCAAAGAGTGTGGGTGCGAGGGGCAACTTACACCCATGGGAGTGTCAGAGCTATAAAAAGATTCAGACACTAAGTATTTCCTTTCCTATAAAATATTCATTGCTGCGCACGAGTGCCAGGGAGCACAAACCTCCAGTGGTTCTGACTTTGTGCCGCAGCAATAATGGAGTTTTATGGGAGCCTTCTGATTTTATTTATACTGGTCCATCACAGGCGGTGCCCTGCCAGAGGGGCAGCTGCCAGCCTGCAGCCCCACCACAGCACATGTGATACACTGAACACTGGGCAGCCAAAATGGGACCAGCGCCACCTTGCATGCCCCAAAAATCCTCCCCAACACCCCATTTCCACTGGTGTCTCCCTTGCCCAGGTAAATCAATATGAAATTGAGTCATCCCCAATCTATTCCATCAAGATCAAGGCAGTGGTGCCACATCTCATTTCCAGCAGGGACAGAACAGAAAACCAAGGTCAGCGGACACCAAGCAGCTGCAAACACCACATTGGCCATCCTCTGACATCAGCATCACACCTGAGCTGCCAGAAGGGTGGTTTTTCCCCTGGTGTGGCTATTTACAACACTTGGTGACTGATACCAGAGCGTGCAGGCCATGGTCCTGGTGGCTCGGCTCCTGCAGTCACTGCTCTGCCCTCAGCTCCCAGCCCAGCAGATTAAAATAGCAGAGAGAGCTATTAAGGGCATGGGGAAGGGGGAAGGGAGCTGAGACCTTCCTTTTGCTTTAATAAATTGAAAAGAAGAAAAAAAAAAACAACCAAAAACCTGCCCTCAAACCACCACTGCTGCTAAAAATAAACAAAGAAATAAATAAATCTTACAGGAGCTGGAAATAAAGATTTTACTATTTCTGAATGGTTTAATATAAAAAAGCCCCAAACAACCAACCACGGGGAGGGGATAGCTATCAATAGAGAGCACTGAAATTCCCTGCCTGTACAATATTTATACTTACCATGAGCTAATTTATGAGTTCAAATCAGATGCTGTGGAGTGACATCATTCCACATGATGCCAACACTTCCCCTTTGAAAAAAGCCAAGGAAAGGATCCTGCTGTCCTGCCTTACCTGAAAAGAACCAGGCCACAAACACCAAACGTACAATTCCGATCTTTTTTTAGAGTCTGCCCATAACAAACGTGAAAAAATGCTGCCAAAGGGCAGTGACTCTCAAAACTTGCTGCTGGCCTGGGCCAAGCACGTGTGGCAGCATCTCCCAACCGCAGCCCCCAGAATCCCAGCAGAAGGATGCTTCCAGCCCCACGGGCTGGGAAAAGACAAACTGCCCACAGCAAAAAGGGCAGCACACAGACTTTATTTTTTAAACATATTCCAAGGCCCTGGTTTCAGATTTGTGTTCAGTATTCGTTATTGAATGGAATTCCCCAGGAGAGAGATTTATCCATGTGAAAATTCCCTTTGTGTGCCCCAGACCCCCAAGCAAGGGGGTCCATGGGCTCGCACAAGGTGGAACAAGCACGGATGGGAAACCACCAGCTGCACCCAAGGGCTGCAGCTGGCAGTGGGAAATTTCCCCTGTCCATCACACCAGGACCATGGGGGCACAGACGCTGCCCCAGGTCCAGAGTTGGGTGGATCTGCAGCTTTCAAAAGGGGATTCAGAATGCAGCCACTGCATAATTTACTGGAAGTCCACTGAGTGATGGTACCGGCTGTCAGCAGCTCCTGCCCGCCCAAGGATCAGCCCTGCATCTCTGCTGCACCACCTGGACACTGGAGACTGATGCAAACAGTTCCACGATTCCACAGCGTCAGAGCGGGGCTGGAGCGCCGAGCACCGAGGGGTTAACGCGTGGCGAGGCAGGCGGCCGTTCCCGCCCGGAATAACCGGCGCTAATGCTGGTCCAGAACCATCATCCCCATTCCCCGGGCATCTGGTGGCAGTGACGTGCTGGGCGCTGCGCGGGGAGCGCTCGCCGCCGTGCCGGGCGGCCGCGGCCCCGGGCTGAGCCGGCGTGACACGGGTGTTAGAGGCGGCAGGGGAGCACGGGGGAGCTGCTTCTCTTAAATCGTACGAGTTCTCCACAAAACAGCAAAGTGACCTTCGCGCTGAGTACATCTGCCGCAGCAGCGGCGTGATTATGCAGATGCTTTGATTCCTAATTCAGAAATAATAAGCGGTTCACAGATTCCAAGTTTAAAAATATATTCATCATCTGGTTTCCGTAGCAGCACGTGTGCCATTGGAGCAGCAGCAAAGCGCTGGCCTCGGCCACTCCTTCCTGCCGACCTTCAAGATGGTTGGGACACCTGGCTCTGAGCAGCCTGGGCTAGTGGAAGATGTCCCTGTCCATGGCAGGGGGCTGGAGCTGGATGAGCTTTAAGGGCTCTGTCAACCCAAACCATTCTGGGATTCTGTGACACAGGGAAAGCGTTCAGCATGATGCATGGGATGCTTTCCAGAGACAACAGTCCTAGGATGGTCCAGGCAGCATCATTCTGCTCCTCCCCAGGGAAGGGGGAGCCTGTAGCTCCTGAAGCCCCAAGGAAACAGCAGAAGTCCCCAGGGAGCCAAAAGCAGGGAGATAGGGGAAACTGGATATGCTATTGGCACGCTGGAGCACAGAGAAGCTTAAATGAGGAGGAGAATTTTAGGGTAGGGGGAATTTTGTTTTAATTTCCACTCTTTGATGACCTGACCACAGGGCTAAGGCTGGACATGCATCAGGAACAGGGTGGTACTCCAGAGCTGCTGCAGGGATGAGCTGGGATGGGCCCAGGAGCTGCTTTCTTGCACTGAGCTCCTCTTCAGGGAGTAGGAACAGCCCCCAGGTGCCAGATGGAATCAATCCACAGCTTAGCTGCTCTGTTCCATGAGGGAGATGGGCTTAGCACCCCTCACTTCCCTATGGAGATGCTGATGATGCTGATGCCCCTCCCTGGTGCATCCCTGGTTTCTGCCCCAGTTCACCCACCTGGGAACTGCAGCCAGGAATGGGCACAAACCACAGAGAAATGCTGCCTAGATCCTGAGGAGTTTTATAAGGTAATCAAATATGCAAGAGATTCAACAAACTAATTTCAAGCACACACCTGGGGTCCTCTGATAATGTCGGTTGTGCCTATACAGCACGAGGATTAAAATTTCATAGAGTCATGATTTCATCAGTCGCTAAACTACAAAGGATTAATTAACAGCCAGGGAAGAGCTCATGGCTTGGAAATACAGTCTTAAGGAAAATATCTATCTTGGCTCTCCAGATGTCAGCACACAGACGAATAAAGCTTTGAAGAAAACACTTTCTTATTATTAGCAACTCTAAAACATTGTGTGTTTTTGTAGCTAGAATTAAGGATGCCCAATTCCAACCTGCCACCTGGATCTGTGCATTGTCACGTGCCTTTCTGTTCGGGCCCCTGGGATGTGACTGTCTGGGACACACTGGGGTTTTACGCCCGTATTTTGGGGATGGGCAGAGACACCTCCCTTGGAGAGGGGATGGGAGAAACCCAAGCATGCAGGAGTCCAGCTGTGGGTCTTGCCTTTGCTCTGTGCACACCGCCTGCCCTGTGCTCACTGGCTTCCTGAGGGTCTCCTAAGTATTCCTCATGCTGGCTGGGCTTCAAAAGTTTGGGAAGAAGAACAGGAGAAGCCTCAGCACTGGCAGTGTGCGTGGGGAGCAGCAGTGCATCCCCCCCTCCCTGAGAAGATGAATTAGGGAGCTGTCAGCGAGGGACAGGCGCAGCAGCCGTGTTGCTGTACAGGGGCAGTGGAAGTGTCTTTGATTAATGAAACTCAAAGACTGGGCTGTTACACAGTGCTCCTCCGCCAGGAGAGATGCCCTCGGACAGGCTGGAAATGCCGTGCTCCACGTGGATTCCCCAGACGCTCCTCCCGCCCTCCGCCAGCGCCGCTGCCTTTGCTCAGGTCTGCATCACCTCCTCAGGAGTTCCCAAGGAGGACAAAGAACTAATTATTTCCAATTACAAGTTGGAAAGTGAAAATTACGCACCTTGTCAAGGCAGGAAATTAATGTATCTGCACTGCACCGGGCTTTGGGGGAGCCTCGAGTGCCCGGGGAGAGGAGATGGCAGCTAGGGAAGCACCTCAGCAGCTCAGGGACTGGGGCCACTGCTGCCCATCCAACTGCAAAATCCCCCTCGGGAAACATGTAATTTTGGGAGAGACTATGGAAATGGGAAGTGTCAAAGGAGCTCTCACAGGTTGAGCGGAGCCGTCAGCACTGCACGGTGCAGCACACGGAGCTGCACTGCATCCACCGTGTCCGAGCTGGCTCTGCTCCCAAAACCACACAAACATCTGCGCGCAGGCAGCGAGCGGCCGCTGGCTGGGATGGCGCTGGAACCTGTCACCTCATGGCAGAGCTGGCAGGCAGATACTGCTCGCTGCGGCAGGGCCCCGCACCGGGGGACAGCGCTGGGGCACGGCACTGGCAACTTCTCCTGCAGTTTTACCTTCCTGCACCGGCTCCAGTGCCGGTGCACCAACAGGAAGACACTGCCTCAGCTCTCCATAATTAGTTTTGCTCAGTGTACAACATGTTTTGCAGAAAAATAAATAAATACCTTCCTGGCGAGCCAAGCTCTGAGCGGGACGCCAGCACTGACAACACGCTCCACTCCCCCAGGCCCCGGCCAAAAGTACGCGGCGTCCCGAACCCGGGCGTTGCTGAGCCACGCTGGCACCGTGGGACCTCCCCAAGGAGGCTTGCTCACGATTAATTCATTTATGAGCAGCCTCACCCCCTCCCCAACATGCACAACAGGTTCCATGCAAATTCGGGAGCTTTTAAATTATACCGTTAATGAAAGCAAATAAAGGCAGTTAAAAGGCAATTTGCTCAATTGGTGTTAATATTTAAGCACAGCATGTGCAAAAACGAGATCGCAGAATTTGGTTTTGCCATGAGGAAACTTTTGGTCCCGACTTTCCTGAAGAAAAGATGGATCACACCAGTGAATGCTGTGCCCAGGATCAGGTCTGGAGCCCCCTTGGCAGCAGCCTGCCAGTCTGTTAAGGAAATGTCCTCTGTGTGCCCCAGCAGCTCCACAATCTCCATGACATTGGCAATTCCTTCTCTGTCAAGGGGTGCAGCTGCCACCCCCTTGCTCGCCGGCATCCCCACAGCCCCGGTGCCTCCCTGCAAACCTTTCCAGAGGGCAAAAACAGACAGAGACAGCCCTGAGCACCCCCTGTGCCTGTGGGACTTGAAACCCATGTGGCAACTGGGGCATGGGCAGGCAGAGGTGTCACAGGTGTCACCCTCAGCACTGCAGCCCCAGTGCATCCCCAGCTCAGCATGTCATTGTCACCACATGTAAAACCTCAATGTGCTGGGAACATGGTGGCCGTTGTGCCAGCAAACAGCGAGGGCAAGCCACCGTGCAGCATGAGCTGCCCTGGGATACCTGAGGCACAGCATCCCTGCCAGGCACATGCTGGTCATTGCTTCCCGCATCCGGAGTGTGATGTTGGTGTTGCAATGGTAATAAATTCTCAAATAAAACTGGAAACAGTGACCTGGCACCAGATTATCACAGGCAAAAGTGGCTGATGATGCCCCTCAGTGCAGCTCCACTCCTGGTCATGCTCTGGCTCAGGGGTTACGATGCTCTCGCATAAATTCGCTTTCAAAACAGGAGCTGCCAGTGAATGAGACCTCGATTTCTAATGGTTGGAAATATTTTGTACACTCTGCTGCTCCCTCTGTACCCCTTTGTCAGGGCTGAGGGCTGATGGCTAAAGCGGGTACCAAAAGACCATCTGTAGCTCCCGTCTTTACAGAGAAGTTTAAATAGGGGGATGAATGAGCACAGGAATTAATGAATGATAAAGCCGTATGGTCCCAGTCAGCCTCCTACGCTGGGATGTGGCATTCAAACCCTCCCAGCCTTCTGCCACAAAGAGGTTTCTAAGCTACAAAAAAAAGGGGGGAAAAAAGGGCGGGGGGTGGCGCCTGCAAGTTTTTAACAACATGCAGTGACTTGCCTCCAGATTCCCACCCGATTTCCCTGCGCCAGGCTGGGGGAAAGGCACGTGGGAGGGAAAATCAGGGATTTCCCCAGAGCCACCTGCAACTCTCCTTGATAGTGAGGGAAGTTAGAGGAGTCGGCTCTGGGGCTCATCCACGCGCGGGGTGGGGGTGGCAGAGAGGGCACCCTGGGGTCTCTACACCAGAAAGGGTGGGCAGATTTTGGATAAGCTGCCTGGACTGACCATGCTGCATCCACTTGGCCAGCCTTTGCAGCATCCCACCACCTTATCCATTCAAGACAACTTAAAGATGCCTGGTAAAAACTAAGGAACCTGGAAAGGCTGAAGGGTGTTTCAGGTGAGGGTCAAAGTGAGGGAAGATATGCACAGAAACATATCCATTAGAAACCAGCTCTACCACCAAAAAGGTAAAAAAGATAAATCCAAGGCTTAAGGAACAGAAATGAAGCCAGAGAAAAGATGCTCCAGCTCACTGTACAGTCGGCTGGAGATTGACAGGTGACCCCAGGAAAGACAAGAACGAGGAGGGAATCACTGCCATTGCTTATGGAGGGCTCCTGACAGCCCAGGCACAGTGACGAGGCAAACCCAGGATCAAACACCCCAAATCAGTTCAAATCCTGTTCAAGAATCGGCATCTGCTGGGAGGGAATGTCTGTCTCCAAAACAACCCAGGAGAGGCAGAGGGAGTGTGGCGCAGTACTGGAACACTACTTGTGTTTTAAAAGCTGTCATGTGTAAAGCATTAGTGGTTTTGAAATTGCATTCTCAAGTTAATTAAATGGACAATCTTTTGTACATAAAAAGTGAAAGCACACAATCAAAAGCTAGGGAAGAGGATGTGTCTCTTTGGAGCAGGGCACTGCCTCTCCTTGCCCACTCTCCTGATCCAAGTATCCCAAGGGAGCCACTTGTCCTGGTGTGCCAGCACAGTGCCAGGGAGGCTGTTTGCTCAGGACTGAAGCATTCAGCATCCCCAAACCGCACACCTGGGCACTGCACTGAGCCATCTCATGAGTCTGTTTTCCCATAGGAACCACACATGCTCCTATCCAGAGATTTCCTCTGTACAGGGACGTTTTACTGGCTGATGGTGGTGCAAACACCAAACTGGCTGATGGTGGCGGTTATCTCTGCTGCAGTAAAACACCGACCTTCAGTTTTAGGCAGGAGGTAATGTTCACCATCGACTGGATCCACCATAAGCTGTTGATAATTACTATTATCTCTGAGTTAATCTTGTGAGAGGTCAACAGTTTTATAAAAAACTTGCAAACTGTATCTTTTACCTTCCAACTTCATATCTGGGTCACAAGGTCAATTAGTGCAGTTTGCTGAGTTGGGATTTCAGGAAAAAAGTCTGGTCCCACCCCAAAGCCCCACTGGTGCATGGGCAACATGAGCAGGCACCCACCTTTGCACAGGCAAAGCACCCAAACTCTTGGGCTGAGAAGTCCAGGGGAAGAGTTTTCTCAAGTCAGGGCTATCCCTGTCCCTGAGCTGAGCTGGGGTTGGTTGCTTGCAACCTGAGGGTTTGGGGCACATCCCAAGCACTGGGGTGCAGCCAATGGGTCCTCTGAGTCACGCTGGCCAACGCACGGCCCCTGCCTCGTGGCGCAGTGCTCTGAAGATGCCAAACCCCACCCGCAAAGCACCGTGTGTGGGCAGCTGCCTCCCTGCCCCGGGTGCACAAAATGACTGTTTAAACTCCTGGGCTCTGCTCCCACACCTACCGATGAAGGTGGCAAATGGAAGCAGAGCAGAAACCTTTGGAGGGGCTGGGAGAAGCCCAAAAATGGATGCAGCTGTGACCCACACTCTGATCATACCTGCCCTCCCTGTGCTCTGCATCACTAAAGATCATCACTGCTGTTATTTTACCCGCCTGACAGGATGCTGCCAGGCAGCTCTGGGCAGTATCTTGCTTGGGGAGCAAAAAAATGCTTCAGTGCTGCTGCAGCCCCTCCCGTGAGTGCAGCCTGGGCCCACAGAGCATTGCTCAACTGCTCGGCAGGCAGGTGTCATAAACAAGCAGGCACATGGCAAACATATCGATTTCCCGGAGCTTATCGCGCAGCAACCAGTGCTCAGTTACCAGGCTACTTTAATATGTAATTTACTGCGAGAAGGGAGAGTGGGGCTGAGGGTGGCTGGAATATTTACTGTGGGATGGACGGGGAGGTGGAAGGTGTGAGCAGGAGGGAAGTACGGTGTCTCCCGCCTCCAGCCATCCTTAGTATTTTCTAACTATTAAAAAACCCCAACGCCTCACTGCTGTGATGGAGTGTTTACACAGATGCCATTAATCTTCTTCTGCAACTGCTTACACTATGAAAATATAGTCTTAGCTGCCTGGGCTCTCCATCTCTTTCATTTAAATTCAGATGTTTAATTTCTGTCAAAACAGAGCCCACCAAAATTACCTCCATCTGCTTCTAGTGCTCACCTTGCCTCATCATCTGCGAACTGCCTGTCAGAGTGGGGAGGGACCCCAGGTGGGAGCCTGGAAAAGCAGGAGAGAGGTGGCATTTCAAAGGCTCCCCCGCTTCAGCCTAGATGGGACCAGTCGCGAAAGCCAAGACCAAAGCCCAGCCTGAGATAATGCTCCCACCCTGCATCCAGTCACCCACTGGGAGTGGGGATGCTTGCCCTGCTCAGCACCTTCACCTTCCTGGGGGGGTGTTCTGCCAGCAAGCTGTCTCCCCAGCCCACCAGCAGGGTTTTGGTGGGGAAAGAACCATCCTGTCTCCCTCCTGGCCCTGCCCCGCATCCCAAGGTATTTTGCAGATGTGACCCTCAGGGGAATCCTGGGGTCCATGGGAGGTTGGTGTTTTCAGGGCACGATAAAAATCCTTCTTGTACAGCACCTCTCAGTAGAACTTTTGGAATTTACAAGATAAATACTGGTAATTTGATTCTTATCTTCTTCAAATCCAATTCTAAGGCAATTCTGTGTAAAGGACACTAATTATAGCCCAAGGGGAAAGAAAAGGTAACCCATCAGTGAGAACACACTGGAAACGTTTAAAGGGGTAACGTTTAAAGGGGTACAGGGCCCTGAAAAATTAAATAGATTTCAAATCTGCTCTTGCAAGAACAATAATATGTTGGGTGAAAATGATAAAATAATAAATAATAAAATAATATAACCCCAACGCTGGGATGCAGAGCCAGGATGAGGCAGAAGATAACGCAGGAAGAATCAAAGGGATCTGGTAATCCAAATGGAGTCTTGTTTAATGAGTGCTGCCACAGGCTGTCGTTCCACAGGCATTAACATCCATCGTTACCGTCCCTTCGACGACGACACGGTTATTCCCTTTCGCACGGTGACACTTGCAGCTAACTCATGTCCGACCCAGACAGCCAGGGCAGACACCGTGTGAGAGGTGACCAGAGGTAATTGAAAATACACTTGCCGCAGACCGCAGCAGAAGGGCTGCCTCAGCAGCAGCCCTCGGGGCAACAGGTGACAGCGGGGGTACCTGGAGGATGACCGCCACGGGCACACAATAAATCAGCACTTTGCTGGGGCATGAGGAGCAGCAGAGTCACGGTCCCTGGAGCACACGGTCCCCAGAGCAGGCTCTGGAGAAAGCCCCTCCATCAACACACAGATCAGATCGCTTGCCATGCAGGGCTGCTCGTTCACTTAGCAACAGAGGTGCTAATTAGGGAGCGAGCTGCTCTCCACCTCCAGCCAGAGCAGGACATGGCACAGCTGCCCGGGGCGGCCGAGCCTTCAGTGCCCCACCATGTAGCAAAGGCACGGTGGGATGAGGCAGAAAGTATCCTGAGTGTTCTCCTCAGGAGATACCCATCTCTGTGACCCCTCACTCAGCCCCCCAGCAGCATGGTCCCTTCTTCTGCCATCCTCTTCCCATCTTCTGGCCAGGCAGAGCTGGACAGGTCTCTCTCCCAGTGCAAGGTCCAATGTAAGGTTTCCTTCCAGCGATGCCTGCATCCTTAGCACAAGAGGCCCCAGCTCCCACCACCCACGTGCTGGGGAGCCATGGCCCCTGCTCCAGGGCACTCTGCCACAGATCCCACCCTGCTAAATAATGCATTGGGCAGTGCTCACTGCTGCAAGGGAAGGACGATAAACATTTCTGCACTGCTTTAAGTTACATTTGGTTCAATGCTGAGGGAAGAGCTGCCTCCAGCTAAGGGGTCAGAGAAGCCAGAAATCAATACAAATGCTTGCCTCTGCATACTGGGGTCCCAGGGTCCCTCCCCAGATTTGTGGGCAGGGCTGGGCTGCGGGAATCCCACAGGCAGGTCTGGGGGCATCCCCTGGCAGCCCCGGTGCTGCTCCACTCCCGGGTACTGTTGACTCAGCACCCTGCAGGCTGGGAGCTGCCAGTGGCCCAGTTCCCACCACAACACCCATTTCCTACAGCCCTGCCCTACACGCGATCTTCCCCACAGCCCCAGAAATGCAAATTCCAAATTCCCCCAAAAAACCCCAACCAAACGCTGCCCTTCAGCTAGGGTGATGATGAACTGAAAGGCCAGGGGAGGCACAGCAAAGTCAGGATAGCATTTCCCCATCCCTCACCCAAGGAGAACACAGGAACCTGGGAGGCAAAACCAATTGCTTTTCCCTTTTCTTCCACTGGGAAGGCTTTAATCCAAGTTAAAATGTTCCTAAGATGATTCCTGCTACAGGGAAGCAGGTTTTCTGCCAGTTTCATTGCACATGCTGGCTCCCACCAAGGCAACACATGCAAGAGAAGGCAAGGGTAGCGTGGGCAGAGCTGCCCAAAGAGGCTTCACGTGCACAAGCGCCTCTGGTCACTGCTCTTATTCGCAGGAGTGCCCTGCCCTGTGCTCAGCACTTGGGATCTTTTCTAGGAACAGCGGAAAGGAAGAAAGAGAAGAGGAAATCACCTCGTTCCTGGTAAAAATAGCAGAACGTCTTAGAGGTGGGGAGAGCGGGCGGGAGACACAGAGGGTTTCGGTTCTGAGCACGGGGCCGTTTCGCAGAAAGGGGCCCCGCTGTGTGGGCTGGTGGCACTGCTGTGCCCCGACCACCCCGTGGCAGAGCGGACGCAGCCCTGCTGCGGTGCAGGTGGCACCGGGGCCCGGCCGAGGTGTGGGAGCTGCGTGGCGCTGCTCCTTACCCCTCCCACGCAAAGGCCGCTCGCGTGTGCTGCGCAGCCGGCCGTGACCACAGCCCGTGCCCAGCTCAGATAACATCCCCCGGCAGCGCTGCCCGTGCCGCGCTCTGGCAGCCTGGACTCGCAGCCTGAGAGTCAGGGCAGGGTCTCTGCACCGAGTGTCCCCTCTGTACATCCTCTCTGTGCGTCCCCTCATCGGGAGCCCTTTTCTGCTACAATCTGCACATCCTATTCCAGACCTGTGATAACAGAATGGCTTAGAATAGCTTAGATTGGAAGGGACCTTGAAGCTCATCCCATTTCAACTCTCTGCTATGGGCAGGGACACCTTCCACTATCCCAGGTTGCTCCAAGTCCTGTCCAGCCTGGCCCTGGACACTTCCAGGGATAGGGCAGCCACAGCTTCTCTGGGAACCTGTGCCAGGGCCTCATCACTCTCGCAGGTAAAGGTGATGCCTGAGTTCACAGCCACCTCTGTTCCTGCATGACAGCAAAGCCCTGAGAAACCAGTGGAACAGCCAAAGACATACAGTGAAATATGGAAGGCAACAAGCTGTCGCAAAAGCCTTGGGCTGCCATGCACATGCACTTTCAAGAAGGCTGGCTGGGTTTTGGTTGAGTTTTTTAAAAACACAGCCTATGCTGTGGTGAAATTGGATTTCTTGGAGTCATAGCCTTCTTGGGTTTACTCTGTGCACACCAAAATTAGTACAACCTGTGCCTAAATACCATAATAAAAAACACGTAGTAAGCGCTTTGCCTTTATTTATGTCAGTGGTGGTTTCAAGCAGGATGAATCATGCTTCCTCCTTAGCACTCCTTTCTAATATGATTTACTATAAATACTGCATGGAGACAAGAATGAGGGAAGGTGACCAAGGGCAAAGCATGTGGAGTCCAGCACCATCCCCAGACTCAGTAGCAAAAGCATAAAAGCTCATTCAGTACTTATGATGGAGTGGCAAACCACAGCTGAGTTGTAACTTGTGCAGTACCTGGTGTGGAATTCACAGAATCACAGAATATCCTGAACCCAAAAGGATCACCAACATCCAGCTACTGGCACTACACAGGACAGCCCCAAAAATCCCACCCTGTGCCTGAGAGCATTGTCCAAATGCTCCTCGAACTCTGGCAGGGTTGGTGTTTGGAAATCACAAAGGTTGGGAAAGATGCCTGAGAGCATCGAGGTCAACTGTTCCCCCAGCACTGCCAAACCCACCACTAAAACACATCCCCAGGTACCCCTATTGCTTGTCTTCTGAAGCTCACCACTGGTGATGGAAATGGCCTGGTGCTTGGGGCTGTGGGTTTTTTGAGTTTCTCTTTGTTTTTATGCTCAGTAGACACTTCCCTACTTTATAGGACACCAAAGTGAGAGCAAGCACCCTCCTGCCCCCCACAAGCTGAGATGGATGAAGGTGTATTTTTTCAAGCAGGGGTGCACAGGTCCCCTTGGTGGCGTGTACGGCAAACGCTGCGGCACCGCCCGTGCCGGCACCCAGAGCGTTCCCCCTCCTCGCGCAGCGCTGAGCAGAGCAGGGGTTATCAGCCCGGCTGATACACGCCGATAACCAGCCCATCTCCCGCGCTGACACTGTAACAAAGCAGGGTGTTTAACGCTGATTTATGGCGGCCCTAGCCAGGCTTTGCGCGCCTTGCAGTGCTCGTGCCTACGTGGAGAAGCTTTTCCTCAATCTCGCATTGCCAGCTTGTTTGCTAAAAACGTGCCAATAAAACAGCAGAGACAACGAAGGCCGATGGAAACCTGAACCAGCACAGCAGGGCACGTATCCAACCATAATCTACTTAAAATCAGTTAAGAACACTACAGCGAAAATGATCCGGGCGGCCCTGGCCCCTGGCCAGTGCGTAAGCCTGGGCCACAAAGGCTTGCTCCTGCAACCCCAATTTTAGGGCAATGCTCTCTCCTTCAGATGCAGAGTGACCTCTTTTGTGAATGACGTGGTCCCAAGGCACTTTTACTCCCTCAAAGGTACCTGGTGCTCTGCTGTCAGGACTGGAGCTACCCAGAGCACTGCCAACGTGGACCAGTGTGTTCCAAACCGAAACCAAGTGGTTCAGGCATGTCTCAGCCTGAATAAAGATTATCCAGAACAGACACACAGGTGATGCTCCTGAACGCTCCACAGCAGGTCTGAGCAACTGGGCTTGAGCTTGGGAACAAAAGTAGATGTCACGACTGCACTGGAAACTCATCAGCCAATGTTAAAAGGTGTCTGGCCACATACAGACTCCCCTGCCATGCCTGCATTTATTCCAAAGGATGCCAGAACCTTTCCCTATTGCTCATATGATATCCTGTCTGAAATTCCCTTTGTGCCACCCTCCCTGTTTCAGCTGGTACCTGTCACACCACCAAACTCTACCAGGGCCAGTGTGCCCTCCGAGCTCAGTCCAGGTCAGTGACTGCAGAGAGGGATGCAGATCCCTTCCAGCAAAGGACTGATCCCACCATAAAGCACTGAGCCAGGCCGGGGAGAAGAACCCCTCACTGGCAGAGTGACACAAGCCAGGACTGCCGGGTGAGGAGGAATGAATGGAATAGGCTAATTTACACAGGAAGTGAGCACTTACCAGACCCTTCATCCCAACACACAAAACCCTCTGCCATATCTGGAAGCAATTACACCCAGTTAACATGATCTGCCTGCCACTAAAATTAACTGCAAACAGAAATATTTTTCACTTTTGCAACAGGAGATGCCATGGCCCTGTGTTTGGCTGCCGGGAAATATTTAGTAATTACTCATTTAAAGCCTCTCTTGAAGCTGTCAAGGGGGGTAGGGGGGGAATAAAAGAAAAATCTTGCTAATTGCAGGCAAAAAGGAAAATGCAGATCATTTTACTCTATCCAAGGAAAACAGATTTACAGACTGGTGTAACTAAAGAGCCAACATCCCACAGAAGTGGGGAAGGCTGCAGGAATGCTCTGCTACGAACAGCCCAGGCTGCTCTGCACCACTCCCATGCTCCACAGGGAAAGGAAGAAAGAGTGGACAGAGTCACACCTGAACCAGCCCAGGCTCTCTGAGGGGCCCTCTGTACAGCTGTAAAGGCATTTTAACCAACATCACTGTGCGAGCTGTAACAAGGACTGAGGATGCACTGCAAATCTCATCGACCTGCTGCAGCAACAGCCAGCTCCGGGGAAAAGCCACCCAAGTGTCCTCGGCGCAGCAGGTTTCATGCACTGGGGTCCCAGCCCTGCAGCCAACGGGGTCCCGGTCCCTGGGAACTGAGTGGTGCCGGGGAAGGGGCTGCACACCAGGCAGAGAGCAGGCAATGACCCCATCACACCCCTGGATGTCCCTCTGCAAGGTGTCAGAAGCACCAGGCATCATGGCCAGGAGAAACCAGAGTTTCACTGGGCAGGAGGAAACAAAAAACCAAGCAATCAACATACCAAACACATAGAAGTAAGTGTTTTCTGATGGGAACCTCAGAGCTTCGCTTTCAAATGCAGCGCATGCATCACTAAATTGATGCAGAATAATGTGGAAGCCAAAGGGGGCTTTTCTCCCTCCACACTTGGAGCTGAGTATGGAAATGGTTAAGTCACCCACTGAATAAATCAAAAGTTCAAGGCTGCAACACACCACATTGTATTCCCCCTCTGCCCATGACAAGAACCAGAGAGCCCCCGAAATCCCAAGCATCCTGCGCGGGGTCTTGGCCAGCGCTCACAGGTTACACGCTCGGGGTCAGCGCTGTGGACCTTAGCTGCAACATTCATTTCCTGAGCGAGGCACGTCCCCCTGCCCATAAAGCTAATAAGAGCTTCCTCGCCTGGCTGCCCTGCATCGCGGCCCGTGGCCGGGAACGCTGGTTTCCATTAGCCCCTTATGATGCCAGGTGCCGCTAATAAGGCCCATCAGCAAGAAACAAGAGCTGCCAGGTCATCCTCCAACTCTGGAAGTAATCATGGGCAGAGTTTGGGGGGCTTCTGTCCCTGCTTTTCCTTCCCTCCCCCCCTTGCTTTCCATTTTTCCTCCTTTTTTTTAAAGTTTAAATTGCAGTGGAACATAAATTGACGAATGCTTAAAATAAAATAAAAAACAACTACTGTATTCGGCTACTGAAATTAACACTAATAACATCTCACAAAGCACTTGGGATCCGATTTATCACGTTTATTGCTTTAATGGTACACTGCATCTGTTTCTCACTGTGACATGCCGAGCAGTGCCAACGTGCCTAATGGCATTAGCAGTACAACGCTCAGCTAATCCAGGTGGAGAGAGGGGAGGTGAGGCTGCCAGAGGAAGAGCCAAAGGCTGGATCCCCAAGGGAAGCTGCAGTTTTCCCAAGCAGAAGCATTTCAGACTGGTGGAAGCATCGATGCCTGGCCCTGAACACTGGTGCTGCTGGTAGCAGACAGGCAGATCCACTCCTTTTCTGTCTTTCAATGGGAAAAGAGGGCACAAATCTGGTGTTTGATGTACAGTGGCTGGCCAGCAGCCACTGGGGCACAGCGAGCCTCCTTATCCCTGTCCTTAAACCCTCCACTGGTGCACACTCATCTTTAGCTGACAGCTCAGCCATGGAACCTCAAAATGCAGAGGAGATCTGACACATGGCATGGAAGCTTTCCCCAAGGCACATCTCCCCATATGACAGTGAGGACAAGCACCTTCCACCCAAAATCGCCCCACGAGAAGCACTCGCCCATCACTGGCCTCCACTGGCCTCATGCCACCACCACAACGAAAGCACTTTTGCTTTTTGCATCTCCATCTCGCTGCCCCACACGCGCTGCCAGCAGCCGCACCGCCGTGGCGGGTGAATCCCGGGCAGCACTGGCCATTTATGCCTCCGATCCTCAACTGTGCCATAAATGGAGCACATGGGGTCACATCCCCACCGGCAGCCTTCCCAGTCATAATCACTTTGTAAAAGACACGGTTCAATTTTTTTAAAGTTTTAAGGTATGTAACTTCCTGACGACAAATTATGCCAGGCTCAGTTGGCAGCTCGGCACAGCTCTCGCTTTGCAGCTTGGAGGTTTTCCTTCACAAAACAGCCCTCAAAAAGGCCACTGAACTACGGCTTTTTTGTCTGCAATTAGAAGTGATGATCAATACTAACATTAGATTAAGTTTGAACTTTGCTGAACCCAGAAGGAAATCTTTTATAAAAAAAATTAAAGACTCGACGACTCAATCTACACTCAATTAGTCAAAATCATAAGCTTGGTAAGGGAGGAAAAAAATGGATCATGCAGCAGCCAGTGGGTTCAGGGACCTGAAAACCCTGACCAGAGGCAGTGCCAAGGCTTGTGGCCACTTGGCCCCCAAAGGTCACAGCTCAGTGCTCCTGGGTATGACACGGCACAGACAATGCTGCCATGAGGCCAAGGAGCTGTGTATCACACTAGGCCAGGGCAGATGAGTGTCCCTCGGGCGCTGTCTGTCACCCAGGGCCAGTGGCCCCCTGTGCTTGCCGAGGCCAGGCCAACCCTCTGCTCTCCTTTTCCCTGCACATGCTTCCCATACTAATGAAGACAGGAACAACACTCAGAAGGCTCCAAGACTATAAACATATATGTTTACACTTCTATAGGCATGTGTGTGTGTAAACAAACAGCCCTGCCATATGCATGGGTGCCTGTGCTCTGCAAACAGGCTCGGCAGGCACCGGCTCACCGAGCGGCGTTGGTGCTGCGTGGCTTCGGGCTCTGTCACCTGCTGGGGCTCGGCACGTGGAAGCTGTCACACTGGCAGCCAAGCACCCCAGGGAACAGTGAGGTACCCCCGCCCCTGGCCCTGGCCCCCAGCTCACCGCAGCTGGGAACGGCTCTGATCGGGCATCTCTGCCTCGCATCAGGGTCGGAAAGCAAAACCACAGCAGCGAGCACACGGCAGAAAGAGGTCAGCGAAAGTGAGCAAGTGACACCGTGGTGCCCCTGGCACATCCTGCCCCCCCGTCGGTTGGGGAGGTGGTGCCCAGACCCCAGCACGGGGCGCAGACTCCCAGGCCCCCTCACCAGCAGGCAGTGGAGCGAAGAGGAGCCTGCAGCCAGCACGGTGCAGCTGCCACCAGAGCTGCTCCGGCAGAGCTGCAGATCCCGACCCAGCGCAGATGCTGTTTAACAGCTCCATGAATACAATAGGATCCCACAAATCCTCCCCAAATGGTAATTCTCACAACATATTAGAAAGCAAACACTATAAAAAAGCCACATGAGACCCTGTCTACACACAAACCGCCTGGGATTTAGACTTTGGGGGCCAGGGAGTGAGTTCATTGGACTGTTACCCAATGCCTTTCAACATGGACGGTCTTACAGATCAGTTTAAACACGGCTCAAAGGATTTGGCTAACCCTGCAAAGTTTGCCAGTGCCAGGTAATCGGTCTGGAAGCAAGAACAGGCAAACAGAGTTTGGTGCTGGCTTCAGCAACTGCCTTTAACTGCGCTGCAGGGGCCAGTGCTGAGCTCCGCGCTCCAGTCAGACCCCGAGCCGCGTGGAGCATGGCGTGTGCCCAGCCTCACGATAAGGATCATGAATAAGTGAGAAATAAACTACGGCTGCAGCCACGGCTGTCAAAACAACCCGAGCCCGGGAAGGCGCTGTGAAATAGGGGCTGCCGTGCTGGACAGCTGAGCCATGCTCCCTCATCTCTCGATGAGAGGAAGGATCTGCCCGCGCAGCTCTCCCTCCCTCTGGACAGATTCACGGCTGGCGACAGGAGCCTCGGAACAGCCCCAGCATCGCCCTCCACTGCGGCCACAGCAATTGCTGCTCTGGGCTCGGAGGGGGAAAGGGAGAGCCTTGAGACCGTGGCAGAAAGGCACGTTAAAATTCTCCCTGAGCCCTCACTGCAGCTCTCCCGGTGACGTTCGGTCTGCATCACCGCACGGCCGAGGCGGCTTCGGGGACGTAACCAACGCCAGCCCCAGCTCTCCCGCTTGCGAGAGCGGGAAACAAAGCCGAAAGCGGCTGTGCACCCGCACGGAGCCGAGGACCCTCAAGGGGTGAAGGCTGCTCCCCGCAGGGTCCATGCGGCAGAGCGAGGGGCGACGCTGCCAGCACTCGCAGACCCGCGCAGGGCTCCGGATCCCGGCTCGGCAGCTACAGCCGGAATGTTCATGGGCTGAGCTACGGGAGCGCTGCTCCGGCAGCCCCAGCAGCTATCCTGCCCCACTCTATCCCCACAGCCCTCCCGCCCCGCTCTATCCCCTACAGTTATCCCGCCCTGCTCTATCCCCACAGTCGCTATTCTGCCCTGCTCTATC
>VXBQ01012697.1:116714-134759 GCA_013400175.1 Phainopepla nitens
GCCGCCGCACGGCGGGGCCGTGGGAGTGGCGGCGGAGCGCGGGCACTGCGTCGCGGTGCACTTGGTGTCTCCACGCTGAAACTGCGCCGTTCTCTGCTTGTGCTTGCCACTAAACTTTTACATGCTTCTAAACTTTTTTCCCCATTACCTTTATGTTTTCCTCCCCCTGACAGGGCCCGAACCTAATTATCAACCAGCCCGACGAGCTGCTGGAGAGCATGTCCGAGTGGTGCAAGGAGCATCACGGGAAGGTAAAGCCCTTCTGTGCCCGGAGAATGACGCGTAATTCTGAGCGATCCGTTGCAGCACGGCCACCTGAGCGGGCACAGCTCCTGTGCTGAGCGCTTCGCAGTCACACAGAGGGGCTGAAAGACAGGAGACAGGATCTGTCTTCTTTTGTATCGAGGAGCCTACGTGGAGTGTTTTGCCCAAGGTGCCACAAGTCCTCTGTGGCACAGTTCAGACTGCACTTGGGGATCTTTAGCCTTCAGCTTCCAGCTTGCCTGAAGCAGCCTGTGCTTTGCAGCCTGGTTTCTGCTAAGTTGGAATAATGCTGGAAGCTGTTTCCTGGTTTGGGAGCGGGAAGCTCCAGCACAGTGCAGCAGCAGTGAGGCTCCCCTGGGAGGGCTGGAGCACGCAGGGGGCTAGAACGGGATCTGTCGCTCAGGGGTGTGCCACTGGCTCACAGCTCCCAGGGCAGGGGCTCAGCCTCCCTTCTTCCAGTGGGAGGTTGGGAATTGGGGTTTGGTTCCTTGGTCCTCTCACAGAGCTGCTGGCCACCTCCTGGCTCTGTAGGAGCCCTGGTGCAGGCTGGGCTGGCTTCAAATCCTGACAGCTCCTCCTGCTGAAGTCTTGCATAAAATAATTCAAAATAATTCCAGTGGGGAAGGGGAAGGTGAAGCTTGAATGCCTGAATAAGAGGAGGTGCAGGATCAGTGCAGAACAGTCCAGAACCAGTCAAATGCAGATTTCTTCCTGTGGACTCTGGTGCATGTAGGATTAAACAGGCCTGTAAGCACTGGGCTTTTGCCTGTCCCCTCAGCGCTGTGAGCCTTGTGGATTTTTTCACTGAAAGATTCCCTTTTGCAGCAAGAGATTATTTTTAGTTCTTTGGGCCACCAAAGAAAGGTTCCTCCTTGCCAGCAGCAAGAGAGCAAATGGATTTTCCAGTCCCTGATGATGAATTGGAATTCAAGTTAGTTTTCAATTAAAGGCTGAAGTTTTAAGACATCCATAACCCCTGCTCCTCCCCCTTCGGCATCTTGCTCTCCCTGGGAAGAATTAGCAAGAGTTTGGGAACTGAATATTAATTTACTGTGATGGGTGCTTTTCCCTGCTCCAGTCGTGGATTCCAGCTCAGCTTCAGCTTGGGAGTGAATTGGAGATGGTAGCATGCGTCCTTGCTGCTCCTGAGGAGCTACTTATTTTTAATTGACTAAGAGAAGAGAAGCAATTAGAATATAGATGAAAATGCTGCCACATAATGAATTTTTTAACCACCACTTGGATCTGTCAAGTAGATTTTTGCTGCACAGTCGTGGAAATATATAGCGTAGCCAGATGGAAATAAATCACTGAGAACACTTGGAGAGGATTTGACATTTAGCTATTGAAAAAAAAAAAGAAGGGAGGAACTTTCCTGATTTATGGGAATCTTGATAAACCCTGAAGGCAGGATCCTGTTTATTTGTGTTTGCTGGTACCTGCTGCTCCCTGCTGGGGAGGTGAGGGCCTCTCCTGAAACAGGGATATAAAGGGATGTAGTGCTCTTCTGGCTCAGGGATGTGCAGGTGGATAAACAACGCCTCACATCTTGGTAATGGAAAGAACTCTGAGCAAACAAGTTGAAAAAAGGGAATGAAAATGTCCCAAACCCCACAGGACGGTCGGTGCTGTCAGGACTGGTTTTCTTCCCAAGCAGGAGGTCCCTGGGGAGAGTAAAGGCTGGGGGTGCCCCAGAGAACTGAGATGCAGAGTTCAGGAGGTACTTGGGGAACAAACAGCACTTGAAGGGTTGACCTTTCACTGCAGAGTTAAACATTTACTTGAGAACTGGAGCATTCCTGGCAGTGTCTGTGACAGGGTGTTTCTGATTTATGACTTGTCTCTTTTTTGCAGTCTGGCCTCACCAAGGCTGTGAAGGAGAGTAAAATCTCGCTGCAGCAGGCAGAGTACGAGTTCCTGTCCTTCGTGCGGCAGCAGACACCCCCGGGGCTCTGTCCTCTCGCAGGTGAAGCATCTTCTTCCTTAAGCACAACACATCATCTGTCAGGACATCATCTGTGCTGCCCTCCCAGCGGGATGCCAGGGATGTGTTCCTGTTCTGTGCTGTGTCCCTTCCTCCCTGGGTATCCAGCCAAAGGCTTCCAGGATCTTCCAGGTGTCCTGTTACCCAGAGCTGCTTTTAGAATTTTGTATATGATCTTGGGACAGGTGCTGAGTGAAATTAATACCAATGGTGAAAAACCCAATGTTGGCATAATTCTTTGATAATTATCTGTGTGACACAAATTGTGGGAGTAGTAACTGAGGAATTACTAGAGGTATTAGTATTAAACCCTGTGTGATCCTGCAATGAAAATCTGACAAACCTTTACAATCATATTTGCTAGAAAATGGGATAAATGAGCTGCTTGTGAATGGCTTTTCTTCCCCTGTGATCTCTCTCAGCTCACTCCGCTTGCTGCTCGTTTCCATGTTGCTCTGTAGCATCTTTGAAGAAACATCTTGTTTGTGTCTTTGTAGGTAACTCTGTTCATGCAGATAAGAAATTCCTTGACAAATACATGCCGCAGTTCATGAGGCACCTTCATTACAGGATCATTGATGTAAGCACTGTCAAGGAACTTTGCAGGTAAATGTTCCCCCAGTTAAGTGGTTTGAAAGATACCCCCAGGAGGCCTCTTCTGGTGCTGGGGCTCTGCAGATCACAGCAGGGGGATTCCCAGGGCTGTGGCTTCTCTGGGTGTCAGTGAAACCAAGGTTCCTTCACCGAGTGTAACAAACCTGCAGCAGCTACCAGACATGGTTTTGAATCCCAGTTTTCTTTTTAAGTGGTAATTTTTCTGCTCACAGGCGCTGGTATCCAGAGGAATACGAGTTTGCACCAAAGAAGGCGGCTTCTCACAGGTGAGCTTTGTGCCTCTGTCTCTGACACAGCAGGGCTTGTCTGCAGAGAACTCTGCTCTTCCTGAGCAGGATATGAGGCTCCCTGTGAATTCCAGCATCCTGTGCCTGATGCAGGTGGAGACTGTATGCTTCTGCACCCTGTCAGATGTTTGTATTCCCCTGTCCAAAGCCTAGATAGTGTAGGGAAAGTGATTATTAAAATCCAGAAAACCAGAAGTTTCCTCAGCCCTTCTGATTCACTCTGCTCTTCAAAATGCATATTTGTTGACCGTGCAAACAGTCACTTACTGGGGGTTATCTGTCCTTTTTTTGGGCAGAGGTGGTCACAGAAACACAACAATAGGAGAACTGTCAGTGGGGGGTGAGAGCCCTCATCTCTTCCCTCTGATTGAATTGTTTTTAAGAGCCAGTGCTGTAGACCCTGTTGGTTTCCAGCAGCTCTGTGTCCCAGGGTGACATAAACTAATAAGCCGTGTGTTACTCCCTGGCACGTTGGCACCACTGGGCTTTTATTGCTTCCCTGATACAATGAGGGTGATTTTCATATCTGACAGATGCACCTTCCATGTGCCTCAGTTTGGTTTCCTGCAGCTTGGAAATTTTCAGCAGCATTAGGATCTGGGCATAGCTGGAGATGTACCCAGGCACTTTGAAACCCTCCTTAATTTTCTTTCAGAGCACTTGATGACATCAGGGAAAGCATCAAAGAACTCCAGTTCTACAGAGACCACATCTTCAAGAGGAAAACGGATGAGAAGAAAAGGAAACTGATTGAGAATGGGGAAAGTGACAAAGCTGCCAGCTGATTTCCCCTCCCGCCACATCAGCCTGTAGCACACACTAGATGCGTCTCCTGGTTCTTTTTTGTTTGCCAGTCTCTTGGGAAGCTGCACCCTGGGTTACCTTGTCTCTTACCAGCTGTTCAATGCAGACAGAAGCCTGAGTTGCCGCTGCTTTTCAGTTTGAGCGGGGAATCGGCACGCGGGGCCTCAGCAGCGCCCGGCTTCGGCTTCTAGGTGAACCACGCTGTTTGATACTCCTCGCACCTGGTTTGAGGTGCAGTCGTTCGTGACACAATAAAACAGGTCGGTTGAAGGATGGTGGTTTTGGACAGCCTTTCTTTGGTGCTCGCCACGCTGCCAGGTAGCTGCTGTTGCTGGCCTCCCCTGGGCTGTCCTGCAGCGGGAGCCGCCGGCCCGTGAAGCAGAGGGTGTAATGGAGCGCGGGCTGTGCGGCTCCCAGGCATGTTTTTATTATGGGCATTAATAATAACGGCCATCCAGGGCTTCTCAATCCCACTGATTGTCAGAACACCTGCTCTGCCAGCCCTGGGAATGACTGTTATTGCAGAGAGGCCGTTAAAATGGTTAATGGGGCAAATAAATGAGTCTGTGAAATGTCTCTCTCCTCTGCCACCAACTCCCAGGTAAGTTGGCAGTTCCAGCGAGGTTTGTTTTCTGTGTGGGCAGGCTTGGAGCAGGGCAGAGCTGAGGGACGTCCCTGCACAGGGTTATCCAGCACAGCCAGCACCTGCAGGGATGCCTGGATGCATCCCTGTAGAGGGATGGGGAGGGTGCTATGTTGGAGGTGAGGACACTGGTTCCCACTTGTCCCTGCAGCTCCCCGGACCTACATCACGGCCACGTGCCACCAAATCCGCTTTGTCTTTCATTTCCATGTCAGTAGTTTTCCCCGCTGCTTCCTTTGACTTCTTCTTTCTGACCTACTTCTCCAGCTTTTCATATTTTATTCCTTGTTAAGATCTTTTGTTTTCCTTGAAACGTTTTTAAGGAAAATATGCCACCTGTGTTTATACATTTTTAAATATTGTTTATTCTTGCTTCTGAAGTAACGGTGCCGTATGGAGGATTTTTATCTCGTTTCTCTGTGTTATGCAATAGCATTCCTGGTTTTCTGTGCTGGCATCCTTTGAGGTTCCAATTTAGTACAAATTTGTCACGCAGTTGGCAGAGCACAGATAAACCCCATCAAAGTGGGTGTTATTTTGGGCTGGAAACAAAGCTCCCTCCTGCAGCATGGGCTGGAGAGAGGGAATGGCAAGGACCCCCTGGCTTTGCACCATTCCCTTCTGTAGGAGCACTTAGGCCAGTTGTTTCCACGCTCTGAAAGCTCCATCAGCATCACACAGTCATGGAGGTTCCAGATACAGGGATGCAAATAACTTTCTGGACGTGGTAGCTAAAAGAATTCCTCAAAGGCAAATACAGGGTGTGCCTGGGAGCCCTTGGCTCCACTCCTTAACGCTGGTGGCTGTCTCCCGAATCGAGGTGGTTAACAGCACATTAAACCTGTAACTGCATGAGGGGTTTGTGCTCCCGTTCTCTGTTCGGAACAGAGTCCCCACGGCTCCAGTCACTGCCAGGATGGAGAGTTTCCCGCGTGGAAATTCCTTCTAGACATGAGCCATTTGAGCCTCTCACGATGGCAAAAAGAGCAACCAGTTATCCCTCCTTCCCTCCCTCCTTCATCTTTTCTCTGCCCTTCCCTGCACCTCACATTCTCTCCATCCATCTGCACTGCACTATTTGGGTGCAAACCACAGAAATCAGGAAAAAAATCAGCTCATGCTACACTTTTGCCCAGCCTCAGTGCAGCCTGCTCCCATTCTCTTTTTTTAGATAAACCCTCCTGCTCTCAGGCCCAGCTGCTGGCTCCACCACAACGGGCCAGAAGAACTTCTGCCCTCTGGCAGCTGCAGCACAGACAACATCAACCTTATGAAGGCAGGGGATGAAACTGACCTCAAGCCACATTTCCCCCCAGTTGGCTGGGGCTGAGCTGGATGCTCGGAGGCGGCAGGGATGTGTTTGGGACAGCGTGCAGCCCACCCTGGCACCGCTGCCAGTGCTGCCCACTGGCCCTGGGAGCCACCGGCTGCAGCTGCATTGGCTCAAGGTCGGCTGCAGAGAGCCCGGAATAGAAAACCTTCAGACACGATTTTTGTCTCTTTTTTTTTCCTCCCACTGCCGCTGATGATACCCTTTTACTGGCATAACTCTCTCCTGCTGACAGATAAGCTTTTAGGGTAGTGAAATCTCTGTGACACTTTAAGTGCCCTAAATGACAAAACAAGGACGGGCAAGATTACCCGGTGACTACTCCGTAAAACACAACTTGTCAGGAAGTTGCCACAGCTGCCCAGGCCCCACGAGGACGGGACACCCCCATCCCTCCCAGGACTGTCCTTCCAGCAGAAGAGCAAGTGGAATAGCGAGAGCAGAGGAGAGAGAGGGAAAGGGGCAAATGGGTTAGTGTGAGGAAGAGCCTCCCAGGCCATGGGGACGGAGGGTCCCTCTGGAATCAGGGACTTGTCCCTCTGCCGCCTTCCCACTGATGGATGGGATCTAAATGGCCATAAATTGCCGGGTGCTGCAGCGATGTTTCATCCCCGTGCCGGAGGAGCCGCCAGCAGCAGCGCGGTGCTGCGTGCGGGGCACGGGCTGTCAGTCAAATGCCAGGCGGTGCAGGGAGGGAGAGGTGACAGTCACTGAGATCCATTCCCAGCACTAACAGCAGTGGGGAGAGGAGCATAAATGGGTGTAATAATGGTGTGATAGGGCCTAGCAGACACTGTGTTTTGGAAAAGAAAACAATTATCTGGTGAGTCAAGTGGCACTTACTGACCCCTCAGCTCTGGGCACTGAGGGCAGGTTACAGAGTGCAAATCCTTCTGCTTTCCTAAGACCAGGCTTTGCTGTTTACCCTCAAAATCCCCTTTCCTGGGAAGTCTGGGGGGAACTCTGTTCTGAAAAGCCATGCAGCCTGTGTGAGGGCACAGCTGGGGAAACTGCCCTGCACCTTCCCCAGACAGAGTGCTCTCCTGCACTGCACTTGCAAGGGAATAAAATCAGTATCTGCTCCTGACCCAACAGACAAGACTGGAGGGAGGATCACACTCTCCAAACTTTGCAGAAGGGAAATGAAGCACAGAGAGATGAAGTGACCTCCTTAAGGTCACATGGGGAAGTTGTAGCAGAGCCAAGAACCAAGCTGAAATCTTCAGGGTCCTCATCTACTTCTTCCACTGTAAGATATTCCTTCCGCTTTCCCTCCAGCTAAGTTAAAAATAAAACTGAATTTCGTGTCCCTTTGGCAGCAACGTGACTCTAGTGCAGCAGCCTGGTCCATGAACTGCCAGGGCCACAGCACCAAAGGATCTGCCTGGCTCTCCGCAGTGCCCAGTCTTCTGGGGTTGGCCACATGCATGGGTATATATTTGTGTGCATATATTAGTTATGTGGCACTTTCTGCATCATAATTAAATGAAGGCCCCTTTGAAGCAAATCTCTGTTGGTTCAGAAAAACTTTCATTGCCAGCCAGCGCTCTGCAGTGCTTGTTCTCATGGTTCCCACCAGTCAGAATAAAACTCCTCATAAGGACGGAGGAGGCGGCTCTGGATTCCCAGTGCCATCACACACACAAAGCCCAGCCCTTCCCTGGAGGGGAAGCGCCTGTAGTGGTATCTGCAGGAAGCCCTCAGCCATGCCCTGAGGGCTGGGGAGCAGCCTGGAAGGCTCCCCCGCTGGCCTCACTGGTGACTCTGGATGTCGGTATCTCCTCAGTGTCCCCACGAGTCCCCCAACCTGTTGCACGTTTCCATGTCCCGTGCCCTGCTCATCAGCACCCCTGTCCACAGCTGCCTTTGGTGGCGGCGAGGCCTCGGGGCGGTGGGATGTTCCCTGCCGGGGTACCTGCAGTGCCCTTGCCTTTCCCTGTGCTCAGGTAACGCCCTGCTCCTCAGCAGCCCGAAAAACACCACCCAGCCCGTTCTTCCCAGCTGCCGTTCCCCGGTGGCACCGCTGCTGTTGCTGCAGTTGGTCTTGTGGTGTCTCCCCAACACAGGGAGCTGCGAGCAAAGGCAGCGGGAGGAGAAGCGGCTCCAGAAGGGAGCGTGGCGATGGGGCCGGGGCAGGGTGGGATTGCTGCAGAGCCCACGGCTGTCCCTTGGGTGGTCGCTGTTTGACTGCTCGGGCAGCCAAAGGGAGCTCTGAAGGGTACTTGCTACCTTTCTAGACAAAATCCCTTGTTTCCACAGGAAGAAGAGTTTCCTGCAGGAATGAGATTGTTTTGTTCTTTGTTTCCAGGGGGGACAAGGAGGCAGAAGCCCTGGCTGAATCCCCCTGTAGGTGTCTGCATAAGCCCAGGACTCGTGGCATGTGTCAGCACACAAGGCAAGGGTCTCAGCTCTCTGATTCCCCTGTGACGGGTGTCACACGTGTGATATTGTCAGTGCTGCCTTCTCCCCCACCTCGGGTCCGTGTGCAGGGCAGCAGTGCGGTTTGGGATGATGTTTTTGGTCTGTGAGCCTCTGCAGAGGACAGGCTGGCTGGGCCCAGGTAGAAGTAGCCGCTGAGGAGCAAGCCTACAGATAATCCTCTTCCCCCCTGAGGCTCACAAGCACCTGCCCAGTCAAGCACAAGGCACAGGCAGCTTGTACAAGATCCGAGTGAGCCTGTGATCATCAGAGTAGATAAATTAGGGCTAATCACATCCCCCTCATCCAGAACAAACCAGATACATAAAGGAAAGGAGGGGAATGCATTCCTGGCATGAATGGCTGCATGGCTCCGACTAGGAGCACTGGATGCACCGTGGAGAAAAGATCCTGCTCTGCCTGGTGCTGACCACGTCCTGGCTCACTGCAATGGATCTGCTTTCATGTCAGGCAGCAAAAATGTGAACAATATGTTCTGAGACAATTATTTCCCTTTCCAGAGGGACAAAGTGACTTGTCGTGGGGTCTTTTCCGTGTCCTCTGCTGTGTGCTCTAATTGCCCCAAGATGCTCTACCTGGAGAGAGCCTTAATACGTAATTATATACCATTAGCAATGAGAATAACATGACAACTGCTTTGGATAATCACAGAAAGCACTGTTCCTGCCAGTCTCCTAGCTACCACAGCACGTATGTATTGGGCTCAATTTGTACAAGAGGGCATTTTGGAAGAATTATCTGAAGCTGGAAATCAGAACAGCAGACACACAGTCCTGGTTTCATGAGACTCAGATGGAAACCAACAGGCACATTCACTGCAAAGGCAAATCAACTGGTAGGATTTTTAATTTTTTAAACCCACCCTAATTAAGAGCAGAGGTAGCGTAGCCCAAAGGAAGCCTTCAGAAGATTGCAGATGCTCTCTGCCTGGAGATCGTCTGATATCTGGTGTTGATTTAAAGACTCTGGGAAGCTGCACTGCCATCCCTAGGTAAACCATTCCCATGTTTTATGACCATGCTGCTAAGAATTTGTCCCATATTTCTTGCCTGAATTTGTCTTACTTTCATTCCTAACCACTAAGGAACATTTTGCCTTTCCCTATCCCTCTGCCCAGCCACATGCCATCAGGATTTCCCTCTTCCTTGGCAGGCATGGCACTGTCAGCACTCCCTCAGCCAATCCTGTCAGCACACCCTTTGCTTCTCTTCTTCCTGACTTCAGAGCTGTGTATCCCCATTTTCTAGAAATCACCCTCACAACTCCAGTGCATAAACCTCCACTTAATCACTGTGGGGACATGCCCAAGTCTTTCTTCTAAAGCTGAAATCGTCTTTCTTGCCTGAAGTACCACAGCAGCTCCTGGCTCCCATCTCACCCTTCCGCAGGACTCCCTGCTTTGTCCTCCCTACAGCAGGACCAGGTTTAAATCCATCACTACAGCAAGAATCAAGCAATCACACTGCCCTGGGATGTTGGGAGGCTGCTGAAGGTGCTGTTCACCACGATGCTGCTGTGTGCTGCAGGACTGGGTGCTCCTTGCTGGGGGCTGTGCCTTGGTGCTGGTGCTTCCCTCCAAGAACACAGAGCCCATGGCAGTGAGCTGCCCCCATCTGCTCCCTGCCCAGTGTGGGGTCCAGCTTGGCCCCTGTGCACTGCAGGGTGCCACTCACTCCCTCATGCTCCCCCAGCTTTTCCCTTTGATGTGTTTTTCAGCCTGAAGGACAGCACTGTCAACCTGTCCCTGGAGAATGAAGAAAAGCAAACAGGAACCTTCGGAGGTGCTCTGAGTGCCAAGGACGAGGCTGGCTGCTGCCAAGGTCACAGGCATGAGGATATTCATCTTCATTCCTCACCATCACCATACAGCCTTAGCTGGAGAGAATCGAGCTGCTTCCGGCTGTGCGTGTTTAAAGGATGAGGGAGCACAGGATGGTTCAAGAGGAGATTGCTTCATAAGACAATGGCTGAGCTGATAATGCCAGCTAAAGTCAGGCCACTGGGGACCTCTTACAATTTTAAGATCCAATCAACTTTAAAATATTACTGTCTCAGGCAGGCGACAAGTCTTGGAGCAGAAAACAAGTGATCCTGTTTTATTTACGGAGGAAGGGATGTTCTCCCTGTCCTCACCCACGTATTGAAATATTAATGGTGTTTGTCTGTGTAGCTGTGTTAACATCACATTTCCAGAGCTCAATCTATAAAAGCTCTGGTTAAAACACTTATTGCCATGATGCTGGCTGCCCGGGAGAAGTGGACAGCAGGGATGCAGAGGGCAGGGGCAGCAAGGACACAAACAAATGCCTCAGGGAGAGGCTGCAGTCAGACGGGTCTGTATCTTAATTCCCCTCTCTTCCCAGAAAAACCTCAGACTCCATCCCTTGCTGGTGGCCACACGTCACCGCTCTGGAGCAGCTCGTCCAGCAGCGGCAGATGCCCAGCCTTTTGAGGAGACCTTGACCTTGGGTTAGAAACTCCAAAATTTTCAGGTGCATCTGACCTCCTTCACCCCTCGTAGCTGCCATCCGGCAATTACACAAACTCCTGCAAGGTTCAAGCCTCGCTTGCAGAAACTGAGCTTGGGAAGAGCCCACCAGCAGCAGGCATGCTCTGGTGTCTGGGCTGGTCATGCTGCAGTCCCACACACGCTCCCTACCTGTTGGGATGCTGACAGAGAGCCTGGAGCTCTCTGCAGCCAGTCCGTGCGCTGGCTACAGCTGCTGCTGTCTGGGAAGCGCCTGCATGACACATCATCACTCTGCCTTAGCCCGTGGCCACAGCGGGACAGCAGCAGCGAGGACTGCATTATATATTTTATCATAAACACAAAAGCAACAACTACCACAGATTCTTAATAAAAATGTGTCTCCGGCGTCCATGCAGAGCACGAGTTAAACATTGTGCCATCAAGCAATTTGCAGCGCCTGCACATGCGATCGTGCAAACGTCCCCAAAGTGCCCCATGGAAAAGTCAATAACATCAATAAAATCAACAACAAATAAAAGCAGCCTGGCTCAGCAGCAAGCTCTATTCACAGGGAACATCTCAGCAACCTTTTGAACAGGCTCAGTGTGAGAAGCATCCCCACGTGCGAGGAGGACGGGCGCTCTCCTCCCTGAGAGCAGCTGCTGTCACAAGTACAGTCCAAGGACAGGAGCCACAGCATCACCCTGTGCCTACTCTCTGGACCACACCAGCCTTCAGATGGCCAGCAGTGCACTGCCTCCTGCATGACACTGAGCAGCCCTGGCACCTCTAACAGCACCCAGTCATCCCACGTGTCTCCAGGAACTATAATGATAAAAGCAATGGGTAAGAGCCATCTTTGTAACCCACTGCCCTTTGCTGGGATATAAAAGACCTCTCCCAAAACTCTTATTCTCTCCTGTGCTGCCTGACACTGCCCTCCTCTTTCCACCTGCCAGGACCTGTACTCTAAGTCATGCACCTTCTTTTATTATGTGCCTGTTCATCCATCCCCAAGATTCACATTTCTCTTCCTTTATGAAGAATTAACTTGTTGGAGCTGATTTATGAAGACTGGCAGGCACCTGTGTTGGAGCAGGGCTCTAATACGTTCATCATGAAGTCCTGTAGTTATTCCTAAAAGAGCTCATGTTAATGCCTCACATTAAAATTCATATTTTATTTTTACATAACTAGATGACTCTCTGCAATCTTTAAGATATGCCCTTCAGAACCTGGATTTTTTCTTTTTTTCTTTTTTCTTTTTTTTTGAGGGATTGAAGCTGTGTGGTGACAGCTTCTCATAAACACGGGGTGGCATTGGTGCAGGGTGGCAGGTCGTGTGCTTGCCGCATGTTGTGTGCCTCAGGTCTGACTGACAGCGAGGACTCGCCAAGGTACATCCTCCGTCAAACACAACTCGCTTTTGTTAGCGCAGCAACAGAACCATTTTCCTTTAGAACATAACCTTTCCCAAATCTCCTTTTGCTAACAGGAGCCAGCTTGCACTGGAAAAGCAGTGGGTTGAGCTCTGCACTCTTCTGGAAGAGCCTTCAAAACGTGAGGGGTGAGTGGAGCTGGAGCGGGGGCGCGCAGGGGAGCAGCTCCCAGGGAGCCTCTGGTGTGAACCGGCTTGCAGAGGAAGTGGTGGGCATGAAAGAAGAGCTGCAGGGGGCAAAGGCCTGAACTGTTTGGTGGGAACATTTTTTTCCCCTTTCAATCCAGTGTGCTTCATTCCCTGGTAGAAACAAATCTACTGGAACCCACTGAATTTGGCATAAGTTCAGCTCAAAATATAATTGCCCTCACGACTCAGGCTGGCCAAACTCAAGCCCAGCCTCACATCCCCCATTTTCCTGACATGTTTCCCTTTGGATGCCAAACATACCTGAGGGATGACCAGGGTCCCTCAGCATGGTGGGGACAGGGGCTGCTGGCACCTGCTGAGGGTGTCCCCTGCCCACGCGGTTCAGAGGCAGCCCTACGGAAAGGCGTCGGTGGGAACAAAGCACCGCGGGCGAGCGAACAGCCGGCTCCCGCATTCCGCTGCGGATCATAATTGACCACTGAAAGCCTGAGCTACACTGCTAATTTGATAGGACTCTAATCAATTGTGTTTCTTGATCTCAGATGCAGAGAAAGAAAAGGAGTGGGAAAGTTAATCTGGATTTTTTTTTTCACGCCACTGCAGCAGAAAAACCTTGTCCCTTGTTATTGTTTATGTTCAGAGAAGACTGCTGTGTTGGAAACACACACGGATGATCCCTGCCCTAAAGAAGGTCTGTCCTCAGCCAGGCAGACACAGAGGCCATCTGTGGCACAGCTGTGGCACAACTTTTGGCTTTCTCTGAGGGATGTGGGGCTTGGAGGAGCCAAGCAGCCAGGATGGCTCTGAGAAGGAGGGGCCACGTTAAGTGTGCCACTGGCATTGGCCATTGTCCAGGCCATCAGGGAGTGAGTGGATATCTTAATCCTGCTCCCACCCTGGATCTTATCCAAGACAGATTGAAGTCAGTGGAAATCTTCCCGTTGCTGCCCTGGGCTTTCAGCCAGACGGACAGTGGCATGTGGAGTTCCTGGGACATGAGACAGAAAGACAGACGGAAAGCCTGAGGTGTGTGACTCCCGTGTGAATGCACAAGTAGATTTTGCTGCAAAGATGACATGAAGCCCTTAATAGGACTGCCACTGCCCAGTGGGGAGCACTGGAAAACTTTCCCTTGGGATCCTGGCATTGCTCAGCACAGCAAATTCCTCCAAGCATCCTTGGCAGGGTGCTCCTGCTCCTGCTCCTGCCCACATACTATCTGTCCAGATGTGTCACTCAGGTCAGCACTGAGATACAGGACAAGCCACAGTCCCACAGTGCCCACAGCCAGCAGCACTGCGAGGACAGATCTGCTCTCACTTATTTATTTGTTTTTGCGGGGTGGTACAGAAGATGACAGCTCACAAACTGCCTGCCAGCGCCCTCCCTTCCCCTGTCCTTTGAAGCGCTGCTAACCGCTGGCTTTGAACCCCTCTGTTTATTGTGTGCAGCAAAGCTCATGCCTTTGTGACTGACATAAATTATACAGCACAAGTAGAGAGAAAAGGAGGAAGATAATGCAAAATGCCCTCCCAACTAACTTTGCTAATTAAACCAGCTCTGAAGCCTTCCCAACCACCCCCATGTTATGACAACATGAACAGCACATTCCAGTGAAACTATTAAATTTATATTGTGTAGATAAAGTTCAAATGAGACCATTGTTTGTTGATAGCTGAAAATAAGCCAGCATGTGCCCAGGGGGGCAAGAAGCCCATTGGCATCTTGGCTTGTTCCAGCAATATTGTGGCCATCAGGACCAGAACAGTGACTGTAACTGTGTGCTCAGCCCTGGTGAGGCCGTGTCTCAAATGCTGGGGTCAGTTTTGGACCTCTCACAACAAGACAGACACTGCGGTGCTGGAGTGTGTCCAGAGAAGGGCAGTGGAGCTGGGAACGTGGCTAGTGGGACAGTGCAGTGCTGGGTTAATGGTCAGACTCAATCCTAAAGGTAATTTACAATCCAAACAATTCTCTATGATTTACTTCCCATCACCCTTATGCCAAAGGGAGCAATCCTTTGGGACACCCTCAAGGAAGAGGGATCCCTCTGAGCCTGGGTGGTGTCTTCTCCTGCCGTGCTCTCTCCAAGACACCCACAGCACAGAGCAAACACATCCCTGCTGGGTTTCTTCCCAGGTTTGAAAAACAACCTTCAACAGGCTTCAGGCTGTGCCAGCACAGCACATGAAATGGGAACTCACTATCCTAACAAAAATAATATTCCTTGCAGAGGTTCATGCGCTGCTGCAATTGAGTTATGAAACACCACGAGGATCAGGTGGACTTTGCAGGAGCTGCTCTTCTCCTGGAGCATTTTTTCTTTGTCTTTAGCTAAAATAACCTTTCAGAAAGCAGGAGCAGCATCCTCCTCCCCCTCAGCCCTCCAGTCACTGTCCTTCGCTGAACATTGATTTTTGCAATGCTCCTCATTTTTCCTGCTCTGGAAATGAATATGACTGTGTATTTCTGCAGAGATGGTAGAAAAGAGACAGCAAAGGCAGAGATGTCTGCATGACCATGAGGTCAAACTGGTCCAGCTTTTGGGAGTCCTCAGAAGAGGCTTCATGCTGCCCTATCTCAGGCACTTTAAATTCAAGACATTGATAGCTGAAAAAAAACCCAGGCTTCTCAACGCTGAAGGAGAATGAGTTTGACCCTGTGCCAAGGAGCACGGTCTGAGGAGCTCCGTGGTGGGGGTGACAGTGATTTGCCCCAGTTAACTCATCATTTTTGGGTGATTATATTGCACTGATGGGTGGCCATCATTTGCCACTGTAGCACTCATTAGCCACCAGGCCCCAGGAGCTTTCTGCCTGCTGTTTTAAATCACTATTCCGTCTAAGCAAACAGCAGATAGAAGCAACTTCCATTCCCTAAATAAGGCACGGCAAGAGCTTTCACTCAAAGCAGGAATCAAGGTGTGAGCCGGGGCCGCGGTTGGAGGAGGCTCAGAGGTTGGGCTCCGGGTGTGGTGTCGGCGTGGGAGCGCCCGTCCCCGCACGGCCCCGCTCCCCCGAACAGCAACGCGGGGAACAAGAGGCTCCAAAGGAAAAAAAGCAACTTTTGCCTCCAGGTCTGCATCTCGCAGTCGCTGAGCACACGGTAAATTCTCTTGGGGGAAGCATTTCCATCCAGCTGCTGCACTGACAGGCGCAGGAGGGCTGGAAAGGCGTTGGGTGGAGCTCTGCATGTTTACCACTATTTATCCTTTGTATTTTCCTGGTGCCGAAAGGCTCTGGGTACTGAACAGCCCTTGTGCAAGGGGGAGCGCACACATGAGAAAGCAGATTTCTCCCAAAAACATAAAAGTGAAAAAAAATAGAGATTACAGATACATTATCACTGGATGAGGGCTCACCCTGAATAGTTATCTATAACTATACGGTGATTTAATTCCAGACCCAAATGATGAACTGACAAATTTCATGGCCCAGTTTCTATTCTGGAGCCACCCCCTGCTTGCTGAAGCTCATTTTTTGGGGGAGGTTTTGGAGGAAAACGAGCTCTTCCCCCTCAGATCTCCCCGGGGATCGCTCACACGATGCAATCGCTCGCTGGCAGCATCCTCGACACAGGAGTACAAACAGCGACATTTCCCAATATCAAACGGGGAGCAGAGGGGAGTTGCTAAGATCAAGCTCTGCTCTAATCTAACTTGCATCTTGCCAGTTTAAAATCTTAATTGAAATGCTACTTGAAAGCCTCCTGAGTGCAAGGAGGGAAGATAAACCCAGGCAGTCGGCCCGAATGCCAAAGCACAGGGAAGGAAAGCCAAAGTGCTGTTTTTTTCTGAAAATACATTTTGAGCTGCCTGTTGCTGGCAGAGGTATGACATGTTCCTTCTCCAGAGAGGGCCAGGAGGGAGAGGAAGATCATCTTCCAGTCTCAGTGTTAAGTAGCAACTATCTGCTGGGCAGCAGTGCCTCGCCTGCCTGCTGCCTCCCTCGGAAGTTTGGCAAGAGGGAAGGGAAGAAGAGAGGGCAGCAGACCACCACGTTTGGGCAAAGCTGAGCCTGAAGGTCTCTCTCTGCCCACCCCAGCTCCCTGGAAGCCCTGCTGCTCAGCCGGGCAGCTCTTCCACCTGGGAGAGAGGGTGCAGGGAACCCCCCAAACTGTCCAGAAACACACTAGCTGTTAATTACAGCTGTTAATTACACTTTGCAACATCTGCTACTTGTGACTATTTGTTTTAGTATTTCTATTTTATACATTGGAACGCTCTGATTTTTTGCTGTGGGGAGCTACCAAACCGCCTTGAAAAAGAGCCATTGCCCAACAGCAGTAGTGGAGCAAGCGTGACCGGAGCACTGCAGCACGCTGACACCACGGCAAGGACCGCGCCAAGGCTACGGCAGCCCGGCTGCTGCTTTTTTAGTGATTTGGTTATTTTGGGCACCGCAGACAAACCGTTTGTTCGTTTGGGAACAACAGAGCTTAAAAACAAACAAGGTGTTAAAAGCAGGGAGCTCAAAGCTGAGCTTTCATCTGCAGGCTGCGGTGCGGCTTTGATGGGGCTGGGAGAACAGCTCTGTTCTCAGGGGGATAATAATTATGGTTTTGGCTTTGAGAAGTCCGGTGGGTTGGATCTTCACAGGCGCTCAGTGCTCCCCTCCCCGCCTCCTCGCATTTCGACTTCAAAGCAGGAGGGAAGAAGCCCCGAACAGCATCATTTTGTTGATCAAAACCCGGCTCTAAACACCGGCCCCGATGAAGGAACCAGAGAGGAGCTTTTCATTAGCGGCAGATGAAAACGACACCTCGCCTGGGCTCGGCCGCAGCCGCTCCGTCCCGGACAGGATATTTCAGCGATATTTCAGCGATATTTCAGCGATATTTCAGCGATATTTCAGCGATACTTCAGCGGCTGAGGAGCGCGCACTTCCTCGGCCGCGTGAGCGGGCAGAGCACCTTGCTCAGGGCACTGGCTTTTAGAAGAAAATGGTTTTCTTTCATCTGTCCAAGTAAATCTCTTTTGAACACTTGTGAGCCTGATTGCTGCCAATTTCCGCTGCTGAATGCAGCCACTCGGAGGGAAGGCATTAGGACTAAGAGATACTCATAACATTTCAAATGAAGTAGTTTTTTCCCTTTTTCCCCCCCATGCCACCTCGGGCTGTGTCCCTTTCACCGTTTGGGTGTTCATTCTTCGAGAACAAGAGAAATTTCTCCGCTTGAGCTCTCCTCGGTGCAGTCTCTGCCCAGACACGAAGGCACTTCTGCTTGGAGGGATGAGTCCCCTTTGCAGCTGGGCGCCATATAAATATATAAATATACAAATATATAAATATATATATATAGAATCATAGAGTGGTTTGGGTGAGAGGGACCTTACAGCTCACCTCATTCCACCCCCTGCCATGGGCAGGAACACCTTCCACTATCCCAAGGTGCTCCAAGCCCCATCCAACCTGGCCTTGGACACCTCCAGGGGTCACCTGGTGCCCACCCTATGGGATGAACTCACAACATGGGGGTTTCTGGGCTGTGCACACGTCCACTCCTGTCCAGCCTCTCATCCATCAGCTCACCCAAGTTTTTCTTGGCAGGACTGCTCTCCATCCATCCCTTCATTCCTAGGCTGGATTGATACCAGGGGGTTGGCCTGGCCCCGGTGCAGC